>JASDQU010244069.1:18890-43263 GCA_032191745.1 Picea mariana | reverse complement strand
AAACAAATCTGCAAGACAAAAACGAATTGCAGAACAGAGGAAACAGAAAGACGAATTTAACACAGAACCGAATTGCATAAGAAACACCACACTTGATCTCATTATTGGAATGGATATTTAAAGGAAATTACATGCAACGGGTGCTTCGTAACTAACGAAGCAACTCACAGTCTAATTGTTGATGAAAACAAGAAAGCAAACTAATCTGCAGTTAACTAAACAATCACGCCAAAATCGCGGAGCTAATCGTGCGCAGAAAATCGCGCAACTTCAACTTATTCGTCTAACACCAGGCTCCCTCCAATACTCTTATTATAGGCTCTCATGAAAATCTACCATGATATTTTTGGTTGGAGCTATTGAACCTTACAAGCTTTTCTTAGTGAGAGTTATTTCTGTTTTGACGCTTTTTTAGGGCTAAACAGAAATATATCTTCACAAAGTATCTGGCCGCTTTCAATCTTTCTTAGTTGATTTCATTGTTTCAATTTTTGTATGTGTATGGGTTTGAAGTCTGCTAAAAGCGTCAGGCTTCTCCATGCAAGAAAGACAAGGTACCCAAGGTATGATTTTTTAATGGCCATGGTTGCAGAAATAGACGTTCTGAGAGATACGAAGCCCATCTATGGGACAATACCTGGAAAAAGCAGGGTGCCAAGAGAAATGGTAAACAAGGTTAGTGTTAATTTTTTTGTTCATTTTACCCACCAAAATATTTGTAATCGGATATTTTGACATCCTTTCAACCTTTCATTCTACATATAGGGTGTTTACTTTGATAGTCTGTTTCTCTTCTTTTAGAAGAAGTTGCACTGTGATCTATAATTGCAACATCTGCAGTGATTTTTTTTACGCTTCTGAATTTGAGCATATGTATCTGTCATATGTACCGCTTTCGCTTTACCATACGGGGTCCAATATTGCAGTCTATTTGGGTGAGTAATATTTTCCTTCTATATTAATCAAGTTTTGTACTTTTCTTTTATTCTTATTTTACAGCATTGAAGTTTTATAATTATATTTACTGTATCAGGTGGATATGATTCAGCAGCAAGAACTTATGATGTTGCAGCTCTGAAACTTTTTGGTTCAACTGCCCAAACAAACTTTCCAGTATGACTACGTTTCATTGAAATATTCTATTTGAATATGAGTATATAATAAGCGCCGCTACAACCTGGATTAATATGGATTTTCTTTACAACCAGGATTAATATGGATCAACCTCTGGCAATCCCTCGTCTATACTTTTTAAACTTCCGCTGTCAGGGCTTTTGTTGGAGGTTCCAATCCCCACGAACGTTATGTATTCAACGTTAGCTTTCCCACCGAGCTTCGTTGGAATCATACAATCCTGGTTACTTAGACAAAGCCCGCAGTTCCTTGAGGCCCACCATCATTTCTGTATCTCCTTCTGTCACAGTTCCTTGAAGCCCACCATCTTTTCTGTATCTCCTTGTGCCGCAGTTCCTTGAGGCCCAGCATCATCTATGTATCTTCTTCTGCCAGTTATGTTTGTAGTTTCCAGGTTCAGTTCTTTGTTTCAAATTATACTTGGAAAGAAATTCAATTCAAAATTTATAGTCCAACATTCAGTACTCCTTATGCTGACATCAAGCAGCCCAAAAATAGGAGGTATCCAACACCCTGTGGATACTGCAGCCTAAAAAATAAGAGGTATCTATGTTGCAACAGCCTGTAGATACTGCAGGCTCTTTATGGTGTTAACAGTGGAATACCAAGCGTGGGTGAATGGATTGATTTGTCGGAATAATTGCGGAATAGCCATCCACCTGCTGCACTATAAACAAGAGGGTCTCATACACCAATTTGATGTGCTGGCTTGACCGTGACCTTAAAAATAAATTATTATTATTATTATATAATTTCATGTTTAAAGATGATTTAATTTGTTTTTGTTGTTTATATTATATTATGGTGTGTTTTAAAGATAATTAATTTGTTTTTCTGTTTGGTCAATTAAGATTGATATAAGCGCGACAATGAATACAAATATTTATTTCAATACTATTAAGTGGTTTTCCTCAGATTTGTCTCTCACTTTTCAAGTTAAAAATAGGCTTAAAAATATTATAAGTTTTAAAAAGAAATACTTAATTTCACAATCAATAATTTAAATATAATGTTTTATGAAATTTCAATCAATAATTAAATATAATGTTTTATGATATATTAATAATTAAATGTAATGTTTTATGAAATTTTATTTTCAATGTTATTTTTTTAACACATTAAATTGATTTTTGTATTTTGAAATACAATTTAAATAACAAAAAAATTGTGAATATCTCTAATCCTAACAAAAAATAAAACAAAATATAAAACAATTAGACAATTCCTTAAAGTAATATCTAAATATTGTTTTTTCCAATACATACTTTAAAAGTAATATTTACTGAAATAATATTGGATTTTTAATTTATAAGGAACTAAATATATTAGACTTTTAATATACAAGGAATTAAATATTAAAAATAATTTAACTATTGTCTATCATAGTGAAACATTCTTAATTTTAGTCACTTTTAGTTCATCATGGTCAAACCATATCTACGTCCTCCACTATAGTTAACATTAATCAACTATTATCATCCATAGTCAACTATTGCCAACTATACTTAACCAAAGTCAATCATGGTCAACCATAGTCAACATGGTCCTCTATAATTAACTAGTGGAACATGGTTAATCATAGTAGAACATGGACAACCATAATTAACCATGGTTAAGCATGGTGAGCCCTACATCAACTCTACCATGCAACATAACCATCTACGAATGTAGAAATTCAACTATAGTCAACCACAGTCAAACATGGCCAACCATAGTCAACCACATTCAAATATGTTCAATCATAGTCAACTATAGTCAAACATAGCCAACCATGGTTAACAATGGTCAAACATAGTAAACCATGGTCAAACCATCACTAACTATAGTTAAACACGATGAACCATAATCAATTGTTATCAAACATAATCAAACATGGTTAAAGATGGTCTATCATAGTCAACCATGGTTAAACATGTTGTAGCATAGGCAACCATCATTAACCATAGTTAAACATGGTCAACCATAGTCAATCATTATTAATCATAGTCCAACATGGTTAACCATGTCCAACCATACCATGGTCAACCATGACCAATTATAGTCAACCATGGTCAAACATTGTCAATCATAGTCATACATGGTTCACTATGGTCAACAATGTCTAGCGACAATCAACCGTGGTAAAAAATAGTCAACCATGGTCAATTGTAAAAAAACATGGATAATAAAAATTAATCATAATCAACCATGGTTAACCAAGGTTAATAATAGTGAAGCAAAGTCAACCATAGTAAAACAAGTCAACCAAATTTAACTATAGTCAAACTTAGTCAATGAAAGTTGATAGTAAAAAAAATTCAATCAAATTAAGGATGGCCTTCAAACATACTCAATCATACTCAACCATGGTTTCCTTCTTCAAACAATCATCAATTAAAATATTTTTAATAATAATTATTATTAAAATAACGCTAAGCCTCAACCACTTAATATTAATAATAACAAATGTTAACTAGGAGATGTATATACCCTACTCCCTCTATATTTGAACTTGTGAAGTATAAGAAAACACATATTCTTAATCACATAGCCCAATCAAACTATATATATTAAGATATTTCATATCATATTTTTATAATTTTATAAAACTTATAATATTATAATATAAATAATTTAATTATAAATTTAATTCTTCCTCTCTCTTTAATAGAGTTCTATACCAAGTTTTATTATAATAATTTATATTTTAATAAGCAATTTCGGTATTGTGATTTTTCATATATATATATATATTAAAATTCAATCAATAATTTTATAAATTGTTATATTATAAAATTACAAATTATACATATAAAATAAAATATAATTTATAATATTAAAAATTAATATAAACTTCTTTAAATAGTAAAATTGGTTTCCCCTCACATACATAAGTTTCTCAATTTAGCACTCAAGTAGAGATTCCCTAAACCTTAAACTCAAGGCCTCATTGTTCTTATATTTAAAAGTGGAGCTTAAATTAATCCCTCTAATTATATGACCATTATTGTTACCTCATTGTTCTTATATTTAAAAGTGGAGCTTAAATTAATCCCTCTAATTATATGACCATTATTGTTAGGAAATGAGAAACACTTCCACTCCAATTCTAGTAGAGGAAGAAAGATTTAGTTAAGAAAATAAATGACAAAGAAAACGCACAGTACACAAAGATTTTTCACTGGAAACTTAAATTGGAAAACCAACATTTCTTTAACGTTTTTCTCTCTTGTTATATTATTGCTTCTGAATAAAAGGGTACATGCCTAACCTTGGTCTAAACCTAAGGCACAATCCACATCAGACATTATTTCTTTACACAAGAACAACCATGTAGTCAATTCATCTTACATCTACATGACCAACCACTAGAACAATTTCTCTAAAAAATAGCTTTTACAGCAGTACAACTAACCTTATTTATAGGCTCTACAGTAGGAAAAATTGTAAATAAAAGGTGCTAAAAAATAGTTGCAGATCCATGCAGATCATTCGTTATGAATCTCGTGAATTTTGGGATTATGTTATAGTTGACTTTAAGATAGTTTACCAAACGATTATGAGTCGACCTTTGTTTGGTCTTTAGTCAGTTTCCATGTGCCCACTTGTTGACCTCTTGGACTTGCTGTCGATTTCTTCGACTTCTACTTTACCTGATTGAACCACCTTGACCTTCTACTTTCACTATCATTCAATCCACCTCGACTAGAATTTCACTACAAAGAATATAACAACCCAAAATTATCCCACTTGTTGTCTTCTTTGTTGAAACATAGAGATTTTTGAACTCTTGTTTAGAGACCTAGGGTAGCAATTCTCATTGCCTTTTTACATCATGATAATTTTACAACACTCACAGACTTGGTCAAATATTCTACTGTGTTTTGCAATGTGTCTATTGTTGGTTATGGAGCCTCATTATCTCCCTAGTTCATAGGTTTGTTTTAGTCATGTTTGGATCCCATTCCCTCACAAGTGGTTGTGGGGGGGTTTTCCCCCTACTATTGTCATCAGGGGGGTCCATGGGTGGGTGGCGACAATTAATGGAGTCCCCATGGTGGGGGATTCACAGGAAGCAGCCCCGAAACAAAATTTTGGGAAAAATTGTCTTCTAAAATATTGGAATTTCGTAGTCAATCTCGATAGTTCATTATAAGGTCGCATATCTGACGGTAGAAGTCATGTTCAAGATTTTTCCCCTAGAATACAACCTTGTTTTATGTATGAGGGAATTGTATTGTGGTTGTGAGTGATAGTGAATATTGTATTTGAGAGATGATCTCTTGAGATAAGGAAAAGGAAGTTACAACAGGGGTGTTGTAGCTTGTATCCCTCCATTTTTGCTAGATAATAAAAATGACGGACCTAACAATTTCTCTGGTAGACGTAGCCTACACTGGGTGAACCATGTATATCTATGTCTCTATTGTATTATGTATCTTCTATGTTTTATTTCCACATTTGTTTTATTTTATTGCTTCGCGATCCTATTTTTCTAACAACTAGTACTAGAGCCAAATGTAACTTGCAGCAAAAGAGGGTTCATAGTTCAAGTGGGAGAAATAGAGGAAGATGAAAAGTTTAAAGTCAACAAATTTAATGACCAACACTACCATCTATGGAAGATGAAAATAGAAGATTATTTATATTAAAATGATCTATTCCTACAATTGGATGAAATGACAAATAAGTCGATGAGTATGATGGACGAAGAATGGAAGGTTCTTGATAGAAAGAAACTGGGAACGATACGGTTGTGCGTGACAACGTTAGTAGATTTCAATATTTCGAAAGAAAAGACAATAAAGGATCTGATGGAGGCATTGGATAAACTATATAAAAAACCATTCATCTCAAATTAGGTATTTCTAATAAAGCGATTATTTAATATGAAGATGTTAGAAGGTGGGTTTGTTTCCAATAATTTAAATGAATTTAATATGGTTACTAATCAGCTAATTTCTGTAAAACTGGACTTTGATGATGAGGTAATGATGCTTCTAATCTTGTTCTTATTGCGAGAAAATTGGAATGGCTTGGTCATAGCTGTAAGTAACTCTGTCTCTGGTTCAAACACTTTGAAATTTGATGATGTTGTTGTTGTTATCTTTAGCAAGGAAATTTGATGGAAAAATACATGTAAAACATTGGGTAATGTGTTGACTGTGGAGAATGTGGGAAGACTAAAAGATAGAGGAAAGGGCTCAGGGAATCACGAGAATTTTATGAAGGGAAGATCCAAATACACACTAGGAAAGATAGAGCATTGGAAATGTGGAAAGAAATGATATCTAAAGAAAAACTATAGAGCTAAAAAAAAAATAGATATGGACAACAAGAGAAAAATCAGGAAGCAAATGTAACATATATTGTGTTACAAGAATCTTTGATTCTTTCTTTAGATAATATTACTGAATATTGGGTAGTACATTCATGAGCTTCATTTCATGCCACTCGCCATAGGAAATATTTCCATTATGTTCAAGCTGATTTTGGACAGGTTTGTTTGGGTTATGATGAACTATGTCAAATTGTTGGAATAGGTAAGGTAAAAATAAAGAAAAAGAATGGAAACCAATGGTTACTAAAAGAGGTGAAACATATACTAGATCTTAGAAGAAATATAATTTCAATAGGGAAGTTAGCAAGTGAAGGTAGTATATCAATATTTACAGATAATGTGTGGAAGGTCACTAAAGGATCAATGGTAATGACGAAACGGGAGAAGGTAGTTACATTAAATTTATGTATTTTTAATGGTGACTCTTCTATCTCTTTAGCTTCTATAGGAGTGGAGACAACATTGTGGCATCATAGGCTTGGAAACATGAGTGAGAAGGGGATGCATATACTTCATAGAAACAATTTGTTGTCATATCTTAAACAAGTTGATTTCAATTTCTGTGAGTATTGTGTTTATGGAAAAAATAAGAGAGACATATTTATGAGAGTCAAAAAATAAAAGAAGAGTGAAAAGTTGGAGCTTGTGTATAGAGATGCATGGAGACCAACTCAAGTATCATCTCTTGTTATTATGTTAATTTTATTGATGATGCAACTAGAAAAGCTTGGGTTTATTACATTTGACAAAAATGTGATGTTTTTTATACTTTTTAGAAATGGTTGAGAATGAGAGAGAAAAGAGGTTGACATGTCTGAGATCATACAATGGAGGTGGTAAGGATTTTGATGATTATTTTTCATACCATGGGATTAGTAGAGAGAAGTTAGTTCTAGGAACACAAAAATAAAATGGTGTGTCACAAATGATGAATACGATAATCATGGAACGTGCAAGGAGTATAAAATTGCATGCTAGATTTCCCTTATAGTTCTGGGAAAATGTTGTAGATATTGTTGTTTACTTAATAAACAAAGGACCTTCAAGCTCTTTGGATGGTGACATTTTAGAGGAGGGATGGACAGGTAAAAATGTAAACTATTCATTTCTGAATACTTTTAGTTGTGAAACATTTGTCCATATTGATAAAGAAATTAGAACAAAGCTTAAAGAAAAATCCAAGAAGTGTAACTTTATTGGATAGAGTGTTAATAATTTTGGTTATCACTCATGAGATTACTAAAAATCACAAAATAATTAAGAGTAGAGATGTCATATTCAATGAGAAGTTCATGTACAAAGATCAATTGCAAGGAAAGAAACAAGAAAAAGAAAAACTAGAATACACACTTATGAGATCATTGAAAATTAAATTCCAAAGGTACCAGCAAATCAAAATGTATAACAAGAGGAACAACATGTACCTCAAACTCCTGCAAGTGTTGTTAGAAGATCGATGAGGTTAAGTAGACCCCTAAACAATAATATCTTTCATTGTATTATTTCTTGTTGACTGGAACTGGAAATTTATGAAGAAGAAATGCATGTAGACACTAAAATTAAGTCAGAGCAAGGAATGAAAAGGAAAGGGCTTCCTTGGTAAATAACCAGATGTGAGACTTGGTTCAGTTACCCACAGGAAAAAGAGTACTGCAAAATAAATGGGTTTACAGGTTGAAGGAAGAAGATGGAGGTAAAAAGATGTACAAGGCTAGACTTTTTGTAAAGGGGTTTGGACAAAAGAAAGGTATAAATTTTGATGAAATATTTTCTCTTGTTGTTAAAATCACTTCAATTATTTAAGTCTTGTGGTAGTAGAAGATTTGCGTCTTGAACAAGATAAATGTAAAAAACAAATTTTCTCCATGGGTATTTGGAGGAAGAGATTTATATGCAACATAAGGGAACGAGGTCAATTGAAAAGATAATTTGGTATGCACTTTGAAGAATAGCTTGTATGACCTAAAACAAGCTCTAAGGTAGGGGTATTTGAAGTTTGAGAGGTTTATGACATAACTAAGTTATAGTAGATGTTATTTGGATTGCTATTGTATGTAGAAGACATACTTGTTGCAGGGTCTAACATGCAAAATATAAATGTGCTAAAAGAAATTAGCTAATTCATTTGCTAATAAGGCGGTGAACCCTATAAATAATGAAAAATTAAAACCCGGTTTTTATACTATATGGATTTTGTTATTAAGCATACAATATTATTATTCTAACATATGGAAGACTTAAAGATAATAAGACGTGGTGAACATTAAATTTTACAAATATGTTCCTGCTTTTATTAGCATTAAAATACATGGATCCTTTCCCTTCTGTTAATTATATTACACTCTCCAGTACGCTCTAATCTTATATTTGGACGTATCCATTGTTTTATCTTCTGCTTTATTGAAATAATATATATATATATATATATCTTAAATTAAAAGACATCTACGTTAATGCTAAAAAAAAAATTATGTTTTTCATTAAAGCCGCAGGATGTTTGATTGCGGAATAGGCATCGATGGAAAATCCTCCCAAGAAAACTAAAAAAAATCACATATATTATTGTACTTGAAACGGTCCTACTGGAAGTTGAGGAGGGAGGAGGAGAACCATTGGCTATTTGTACTTAGCATCACAAATACACTCTATCAAAACCCTGGATATAATGAGTGGGAAATATTTATTTGGATGGTACCATGTAATCTTCCAGCTCAGACTTCTTTCTCACTTTTCAGTTCAAGCTGTGTGAAGAAGATATTACAAATGTTTCATAACTACATCATGATCAATGAATTTATTATTTTATGTTTTAAAGACCATTTTATTTGTTTTTTTGTTATATATTATATTATTTTATATTTTGTAAATTAAATTAATTACAACGATTATAACTTCATCGTCAATGATACTTTCTTTTCCCATGTTAAATAAATACCTAAACACAATATTTTGTAAAACTTCATCTTAAGTAATATTTTCTTTATTTTCCCACGTTAAAGTAATATCTAAATATTGTTTTTCCCAATATATATTTTAGAGGTAATATTTCCATTACTGAAATAACATTGGATTTTTAATTTATTTCAGTATAATTAGTTTACTAATAAATTAACTTTAATTAGTTTATCTTTAATAATTAATTAGTTTATTTTTAATACACTAATTATTAATTATTAAAGATAAATTAATACACTAATTAATTATTATTTCAGTATACACTAATAAATTATCTTTAATTAGTTTATCTTTAATTTTTAATTCCATTACTTAGCATCACAAATATACTAAAGTTAACCATGTTCAATCATGGTCATCCATAATTGACTAGTCAAACATGATTAACTAATCAACGATAGGGAACCAAAGTCAACCATATTCAAACATGGTCAATAATAGTCAAACATAGCCAACCATAGTTAATAATGGTCAAACATAATCAACCATGATCAAAGCATCATTAACCATAGTTAAACATGGTAAACTATAATCAACTATTATCAAACATAATCAACTATTGTTAAATATGATCTACCGTAGTCAACCATGGTTAAACATGATCTAACATAACCAATCATCATTAACCATAGTTAAACATATTGAGCCATATTAAAACATCATTAAACAAGTACAAGAAAACACATGTTTTAAACCACCAAACCCAATCAAACTATATATATTATAATATTTAATGTCATAATTATATAAATTTATAAAATTATACTAGTATAATATACTATTATAAATAATTTAATTATAAATTTATTATTCATATGTTTAATATTATAATATTTCATGTCATAATTATATAGAATTATAAAACTTGTACTAGTATAATATACTATTATAAAAAAATTAACTATAAATTTATTATTCATATGCTTAATAGAGCTCTATATTAAGTCTTATTATAATAATTTATTCAATATTGTGACTTTTCTTATTATAATATCAACTCTATATAATCTATACATTAAAATTCCATTAATAATTTTATAAATTATTATATTATAAAACTACATATAATATAAAATATAGTTTATAATAATTAAAGTTAATATAAACTTTTTCAAACATTTTGTTGCTTTAAAAACTTTAGGAAGATAAACCATGTAAATCTACATTCTCAAATTTTAAACAGAGTAAAAATTGATAAATGGAAATATTTCATTAAAGCTAAAATAATAGTAATATTATAATACCTAATAGTATTTAGGTTTATAATTATAAATTATACATATTTATATTTATTATATGAAATATCAAATATCAATTATAATAATTATAATAATAGAAGTTAATACAATTTTTTTTAAATACAGTAAAAATGGTTTCTCCGAGATTCCCTAAACCTTTAAATGAGAGCCTTATTGTTCGATATTTAAAAGCGAGTTTAAAATTAATCCTTTTAATTATAGTATTATTATGATTATCCTCATTTTAGTCAAATTATATAAAAATATTTTGGAAAAAAAATCAAGAGATGGATTGAAAGTCATGGAAAAAGAGATAAAGGACAAGACATATTTAAAGGTTATTATTAGACAATAGTGTTACATTCACGATCATTGCACAGGATTGTCGCAATAATAAAACAAGTCTTCTTTGTTGTTTCATTTATTTTAGAAAAAAAATTGACACAATGCTCGGGACTAACCTTTGGAATATGTTAGAAGAGCTAAAGGTTCCTTTTGAGTTGAGAGTTGTTGTAGTAAGGCTATATGAGAGTGTTATTTCTAAGTTTAGGAAGATTGAAGGATGGTGAGAAGAAATTAATTGTAATGTAGGAGTGAAGCAAGGCTTTCCCCTCTCCCTTACCCTCTTTGGAATGTACATTCATAAGTTACAATATTGGTTGGAAGATGTTGGTTGTACTCACCCGACTCTCACTAGTATAGCCATCATCCTTCTTCTACATGTTGATGATATTGTTCTTATGGAAAGGAGTCCCTATGACCTCAGTAAGCATCTAATAATTATTGAAAGGACTTATTTTCTAGTATTGGTATGACTATGAGCACTAAGAAAATGAAAGTTATGATAATAAAAGCCAAAAACATAACCTATGACACTTTTGTTTATGACAACAATATCTTGGAGGAAGTTCCTTCATACAAATATCTTGGAATTCATAGTCATCAGAAGCTCAATTGGAACCACAGTGTTGAGAAAATGATCGGCGAAATCATGATCAACATGGCCTACAGACTACATATAATTTCAACAAAAACAATGTTATTTCAATAAAATTATATAAGAAAATAATAAAATCAACGTAAAATGAAAGTGGAAATTGATAATAATTTACATATTCTGTAGCTGGGGAGGAAACCTTAATATGGACTTGAAAACAAGTGTAAATTATCATACCTTTGGTCGGGGGATAATAAAAAACTTTTGTTTGATACACGGAAAATTTTAGATGCTAAATTTCTCCCATGGGCTAATTTTGTATGTTTTTTCTTGAAAAAGGATTTGCTAATTTCCATTTTTTCTAAAAACATTTCACTGAAATTCGATAGGATAAAATTATATTCAGTTAAAAATCGCCAATATTTTATAGAAGCTATATAAAATATTTTGAAATTTGAATATTTTTAAAAAAATATCGCCAAACATTTTATAGTTTGCATAATAAAGACTAGTAAGATTCACCAACGTTTCTACAATTTAAGATAAATTTTCATCCTTAAAATTTTTCCTTCTTTGAAATTCTCACCACTTCTATTACCTTATATGGATGTGAATTTTGGGGATGAGATATAACAAGAGAATATTGGAGAAGGATAGAGTAGATCCAAAAGAATTTTATAACTTATAATCTCAAAATTAAAGGAAATACACCCTATCCTATCTTCATAGAAACAAGCCTTTCCTCCATTGAGTGCACAACCATGATTAGGTACATAATGTACAAGAACACGATAAACAACATGGATAGAAAGAGGCTCCCCAAAATTGTTTCAAACTCCATCCATAACCACCATCGACTCAAGTGATGGTGGAATCAAGATACCAAGTCTTGGATTAATCATTGGGGAATACAAGAATATGTCATTCTGCAAAATATCGATAATATTAAAATATTATTAAATATAAATTTCAAGAGAATTTATGGTGTAATAAATAATTATAAGATAAAAGTAAACTAAGATACGACAAGGAGGTGGTAAACCCTAATATAGAAGATCAAAATTATCTCTCAATCCTCACTAGTGCAAAGAAGAAAATCAACATTGCTAAAATATGAACCAACTCCCAAAAGCTACATAGTGAAACTCAGCATTGAGAAATTCCCAAAACACCATGGGATGCAAGAATATGTGATCTTTGTGAGACTAATAGGGTTGAGCATGAAAATCCCTTTCTGCTAGAGTTCCTTGCTTATATCCAAATTAGATCACAATTTCAAAATATTTGTCACAATACCAGCCTTCCTAACCTCCTAAGTCAACAAAACTATGGTGATATTGGAACACTCCTCTCAATGTTTTTTCAGCATACATATAAGATTCTAAAGAAATCTAAGTAATATCTTACCTTTCTTAAGGTCTCATAGACCAATCTTGGTTTCAATGGACATTAGTCATTGGCACCATCATCGTAATGCTTAATATAATATTAATATTTACATTTATAATATGTTATGGATACAATCATATATAGATAATGATAAAGTGAGTTTTAGATTTTATAATATTTATGAAAAAATATTATAAGAAATATATTACTATATTAATAATAATTGTATTTTTTTTAACAAAAATGGGTAATTTTGTATTATAAAAGATGGGTTGTAGGAGTGTTGAAATGACTCATATTAAAAAAAAATCCCAAGGTGAAAAGAGATATTTAACACAACTTAATGGGAGAGCATACTTATATTCTTTATGACTATTGCTTCAGTTACAAAAAAATTCCCAAATTTCCATGAGTAGGCCCGAGCATAGGAGCTTAACAAAAAAACAAGTTTACATTACATGTAACCTAGATTATTTTAGTTTCAAAGTTGTATCCACCTCTTCCCGAGGTTCCGACTGATCCTAGATAGGCAATGGGGCTATAATTATAGTGGTTTCCGTACATGCAAGAAAATTATTTCCCTTTTAACCGATGGTTGTCCTCACGTATCTTACTGATGAAACTCCTAAGACCTAGCTCCAATCTCCTTCCTACACACAAGGAGACAAACAAATATTTATCTAGTAGTCTTCTATTGTTAGTAAAATCAAATCTACTAGATATATCCTGATCTATGCAAATGTATAAGAGAATATCTAAACATTTTGTGAATCATATAGAAACATATTTAGCGGAAATCCAATGATCTATTAATGAAATATAAGAAATACATCAATTATCATACATTGGATGTAAAAGCATTCCCATTTTTAGAATAGACCTATGGTGAGAAACCCCCACTCTTCCTTTAATTTTTTTGGCTTTTGAGTGTCTCCTTCATGGTTTAACAAGTGCGAAAGAGAGATAAAAGTATACTCAATAGTGTATTTGTCATTCAGTATCCAAAAAAATATTTAAAGGCATACTCATGATGATGTCTTTTTCATGTCCTTTGATGAGCTTGAAAAATAGATAAAAGTATATTCATCTAGAGAGAACGAGTGGCTTAACAATATGCTCCTATGTTCCAAGTGCATGGAACCGACCTAAGAAAAATTAATGCAACTCATGTTGGATAGTGAGACCCACTCTTAGTAGTTGTTTTCTCTATGGGTAGGTGGATGCAAAACATAGGCCAAATAATGCAAGAGGGGGATGGTCAAAGGCTATTGCAATAGCGGTAAGTGAGATCTAGGAAAAGAACAATGTAACAACAAGATGTATGACCTAAGAAGCAAAGGCATATGAAAACATTAAGCAACAATAACAAAAAATTGGAACCCCCATGGGATATGGCTATAATATAAATGAACAAAGAGGAATGAGTCTCAACATCAATTCATGGCGAGACTAAAGGAGGGTTCTGAGGATGGGAATCAAGTGGAAATATTGGTACTAACTAGGGTGCCCATGGAGGGTAAGAACTAATGCACAATTTACTACTTATTTTACCACTTCAACCCAACACCCGATAGATAGCTCAAAATAAAATCACTTTATCTACTAAATGAAAAGTTGAGTAATCAACTAAACATGCAGCAAAAGCATAAATAAGGAAACCCGAATATTATTCACCAGACACCATTTTTTTCAAGTAGAAACCCTTAGAAAAACCTTGAACGAAAAATAAGTATTCAGATGCTTTTATTAAGGACAAATCAAGGATACTGTAATAGGGAAAATGGCCCGCTAAGAGAATATACACTAAAGACAAACCTGAAAATGCTTGTTCTACTCCATAACCTTGTACCAACATTCTTTTTGAGGTGTACACACAATTCCTTTAGAAAATTGTCATACATATGCGACTGTCTCCACTGAAACTTGTGTACATGTATGGAAATATTGTATAGTAGCTTATGTATGACACTACACTTTCCCTTGTCTTCTATTTGTAAAAACCCACTTATGGCTACCTCTTCTTTGTATTCTCCTTGAATTGTATGATATCTAGATGGAATTTCTTCTCCACCTATCTAAGATCTTAAATCCTAGTTGTTCATGTTTCAACCCTCTCTGCATCAACACTTGGACAAAATCTCTTCAAACAATGAGTGAGATCTCCTCACTCTCATGTAAGTAAAAGTATTTCTTTGCTTCTACACTCTCCACACTAGAAACATTCTTTCTTTTCTATCCCCGACCTGGGCATCTCACCAAAAGTCCCAACCTCGATATCTCACCAAAGTCTTTGTTTTGACTCCCTCAACACAATTATCTTCCTCCTACACTCTAACCTTTGTTTTATAATTACGAGTTATAATATGAACCTAATATACGAAGTGATTGATGGTTCATATTACTTCTCATACTCACTAAATATATACATGCTTGGATTACATGCTAATTAATTTTAGCACTTTCCTTAAATAACTCAATTAACTAATAAAAAAGTTTACTTTTATTATAACTTTAATTAATGTAAATTACCAATATAGAAGGATTTGGACAACTTACACATGCTAGACACCAAGATCATGTGTAATTACCTATCTTATGATATAAATAACAACACTCCCTCTTAGAGAGAAAGGAAATTCTCCCACCTAGATTCAGCTCTATTTTCTCTATCAAATCTGCTACCCATGCTACTCTTCAATCTACATGATTGGCTGCTCCCTATGACATGAAATTTATCCTTTCCATATCGCTTAGACCTCTCGATGATGAATCTTCTTTAATCATGCTCCTAGAAGCCTCCTGCTTCTAAGCATCCTACATGTCCATCTCGTACCATGACTCCTTCTCGATAGAATTGTAAGGATGATCCTTCCCACTTGAACCTAAAGGTTGACTCCTTCTGAGTTGATCAACCTTCTGAGCTAAGTGATTCCTGTCCTATACCAATTTTCTTCTATTCATTTCTTACATAGGCTATCCCTTTATCCTATACAAGTTTCTCTCTCTAACTCCTAGAGATAATGTGTCTAAGATAGATCCTATGGGATTGATAAATGATTTTACATCCTAGAACACTATGTCAAATACCTTCTTCTCAATCACTGAGACTAAGATCATCCTCCTCTTGCATTCTGGCACCCATAACACATTTTTCATTCTCAATTTCCCTCCCCACTCCATCCAGAATGACACTATCCCATATCGCTTCACTGCATACTTGGTCCCCATACCAAGTTATATATGAATTTTTGAGTCAGACTCTATGAAGCTCTCGAACACCTCTCATGCTCCTATCATATGAGTTGTGTCTCCACTATATTTTAACCATGCACCAAATGATATGGTGCCTAAGGAAGTATGGGGAAGAAGTAAGAAATATCTCTATTCAAACTTATTTAAAAACTCATCCACTTGTGTCTTTACTGATGCAACTACCTCTGGTTTCATTTCAGTTCCACCATTCTTCATGTTCGGACACTAACTTGCATAATGCCCAAAATCGTGACTTGCAAAGAACTTGACTTTGATCATGTTCTTCTTCTTTTCATATTGAAAGGTATACTCTCCACTGGTAATTTTCTTGAAATTTCCCTTCCTTGCATAGATGGAAAGATAAATATCCTCATCATCATTCTTGTGCCCACTTCCATTCAGATCTTCTTCTGGAAGTTATTTCTGAATGAATTCATTCCACAAATTTGAACAATCCAAGAGAATTTCTTGTGCCACGATTCCTTTGATGGACTATGGCCACTCCTTCCTAAATACTTTGAGTTTCATTCTAACCAACATTGAATCAACCATTGTCTCCCCAATAAAAGCCAGTTCATCTCAAACCTATCGGATCTAGGTGAGATCACTTGTCATCATATCTAATCATGTCATCTTTGTGTCTCTAAGCATCTCTCTCAGCACCATTTTGTGATTCTCATTATTTATATGGAATAAAAACTTTAGAGCCTCCCACATTTCCTTGAAAGTATTCTTTCTCGATAAATGAGGCATCAAGTGATCCTTCGCTTCATCTAGAAGAATGAACCTGACTTTCACATCCTTATAATTATGGATGACTAGTTCTGTCACATATGTTTGATGATTTTTATCTGAGTATTAGAAAATTCCCATATCCCATTCTCCATCAACACCAAAATATTTCTATCCTTTGAAGGACTGTATTTGAAAACCCCATCCAACTTATCCTCAAATCACAATCCAATTTCTATTTCCAAAATCTAATATGATAACCCTCTACTGAAACTACCCATGTATTGACTTGTATGGGCTTGTACATGAATGCCACCACTACAAACCATGTATGTATGTGATTTTTCTCACTGTAGAACACGTATGTACACAACTATACATTTTGTGACCCACTTACAACTCTATACACTTTCAAAAAAAACTTGTTTTTCCTCAGTACTATTGTTTCCCTGAAATATGTCCTTTGATTTCTACCTCATCGTTATAGATCTCACAATATTGTCTTGCAAATATGATAGATCTACTTGCAACTGTCAATATTTGTCTCTTTGTTTCTTCCCTTCAAATAGCATTCTCTTATACCATGTTGATTTTACCACCTATCTAAGATCTTGAATCACATTCCTTCATGATCCAACCCTCTCTACATCAATATTTGGATGAAATCTCTTAACCCAACTAGTGATATATCCTCACTCTCATGTAATAAAAGGTCTATCTTTTCTTCTACATTCTCTAGACTAGCAAAATTCCTTCTTTTCTATCCCTAACCTTGGCATCTCACCAAAATTCCCAGCCATGATCTCTCACCAAAGTTTCTACGATGACTCCCTCAACACATGTGTCTTCCTTTTTAACTCTAGCCTTTATTTTATAGTTATGAGTTATAATACAAATCTAATATCCAAAGTGATTTTCAGTTGATATTACTTATCACACTCACTTGAGACTTACATTCTTAGATTACATGATAATTACTTTTAGCACTTTCCTTAAATAAGTCAATTAACTAATAAAAACACTTTACCTTAATTAATATAACTTGAATTAAAGTAAATTACCAAAACAAAAGGATTTGGAAAACTTCCACATGATAGACACCAAGCTCATGTGGAAATATGTGTCTAATTCTACCACTAACATGGGAAAAAACCTATCCCTATATGCCATTTTGAATACGACATACCTAAAGTTCATTGAAACTCATCATTTCCATAAAAAATGTCCCCATGATGTCCTCACCACATGTAAACTAGATTCGAGGGGTCAAAATGCATAGTGAAATCTTAAAAAAGAAAATATTTTTGTTTTTTTTGGATATGATATATACAAAACAAAATCAATCACAGCACACACCTATGTACAAGGAACTACGCATCCTGACAGATTACACCAAGTAGAGCCCATTACTAGGCTTAGGCCAAAAATCATTTTCATCATTGATGAAATCATGAGATAATTTTGGCATCATATGGCTTATCATGTTCAGTCAATGCACATAGGAATGAATTTCTGCGTATGAATATATTCATCATGAGTAGTCATGTGATATATGATATCTCCTTGAAGGAACCCATAAAGACATGAATGAGGTACAAAACAAAAATCTTTAATGGAAGGGGAAGAAAATAATTTAGTGGCAAGTTCCAAAAAAGATAACCAAGGAAGAAAAGGGTCAAGCCTAGAACCTCTATTATATTCCATTGCTAATGCCCCCAGTATTTTCTTAAGACTCATCATGTTAACTCTCATGGGTTCTAATTCAAGGAGGAAAGGTTCTCAATTATGCTCATCTCCCTTGGGATTATCTATGTGTAACAACCCAAATTGATTAATTTTATCATAGTTTTTAATTTAAATTTAATTAATTTTTAAAATATATTAATGAGTCTTTTATTATTTTATTATTAAGGTTGGTGAAGTAATTAATGGGAGGATAGAGCTATTGGGAAATTAATGGGGGGATAAGGTTGTTGGGAATTAATGAGGGTGATTTGCGAGAGGAGGATAAAAATGAAGGGGAGGACTTGGAAGAGGGATCTTATTTATTTTTGACGATTTCTTAATTTCTAAAAGAGAGAGGAGGAGGAGGAAATTGGAGGAATGGTTTTGGGGAGCTCTCATAGGGCACTGATGTTCCTGGTAATTTTGGTCTCGGGGGCCAAGAAACTGCAAGGATTCTTGGAGCTATTGAGCCAGAGAGGCTATTCCTAGTTGGTTGCGAGGTTAATATTAAATTTGGGCAAGAACAAGAACAAGAACAGGATCAGACAGAAAAGGGACTAGATAAACCAACCTGCATGTGGAGGTATGTATATGTTGTCATTATCATTATTTTGTTGTTGTTATCATTATTATGTTGTTGTTGTTGATATTATTATGTTGTTACTCTCTGTTAGCACTGAAAGTCACACTTTGACTGCTAAAGTGTAAGCTCAACACCCATCAGAATGTAAAAGATAACTTTGGTTTTGAATAGGTGGATCAACAAGATGGATAAAGAAAGAGAGAGGGAAGAAAAATGCAGATCAGTAGACTACACCAAAGGGAAATGGAGTCCCAAACATCCCACTCATCTAAGGCACAAAAGATGCTTAACAAAAAACAAGATTATATGCTGATAGGTAGAAGAAATGAAGAAGGAAAGCATAAGATAGAATGTTTAGTAAATAGAGATCATGTCAATTCTATGAATCAACAAATACGTGAATATAAACAATGACTAATGGGAAAAATACAACATATCCTCTATTGCTTAGGGATCCATAAATCCTTGACATCCTTTGATCCTCAAATCTGCGATATATTCAAATAAGAAGAAATATAAAAGAAGAGTTACAATCTGAAATCACATATCTCATGAGTCTCCAATAGCAGTAATGCTTACAATCCTAAAATTCCCACAGGATTACAAATGAACCAACACAAAAAACTACCCATTCCTACTCTCTCTAGCCTCTCTTGGATCATCCCCCCTTCTCTCCAAGAGATATCTCCCTCTTTATATAGAAAATAGCACCCACATAAACTAAGCAGGTTGAATCCCATCTCCTCCATTGGATTATAAGCCTTGGAGATAGGTGGCAACAATCAAAGAGACAAAAATCCAACAAATTGCTAATTTTCAGGAATTTGTTGGAAGTCATTAATAAATTGTTTCCACCTCATGCATGAGGCCTTTGATTGAGCTAAATCTTAGGTGCAGGTGTCCCTTTATATCTAACTGATTCTTGATAATCCATTCAAACTCTCTTTGACATGTGGCAACCTACCAACAAGGCGAATATCAAAACCGTGACCGCTACAGAAAATTAGTATGCAATGCCACTGTGCAGAGTACGCAGTGCCTACTTCTATATCCAATATCTCTCAAACCAAAACACATTTTGAAAAACTAAGAGAGATTTTTTTTATTTGGAATTTTATGAACAAAAACCTCCTCTAGTTTTAAAAAATATATCCTCAACTGCTCATAACTGAAGTTTTAAATTAGTGACTCAAAACTGGTAGAATAACTATGCACAATTTATCCTCTGCCAGAATATTACATAGCACCTATAGGTAGCGCCCGACTATGTTTATGCACGCAATTTAGTAGCATAAACCCATGGGTGCTCTGATGCTTGAACTTGGATATTGGGAATAACTCAATATAATTTCAATTTTCCCCAAAACAAATAAAAATCCCATAACAATTGTATTCATTTTCCAAAATGAATGATGAAATGCAGATTCTGTTCTTTGTGAAAAATTAGGTAGCACTTGTAGGTAGTGCCAGTTATGAAACGCTGAGGCATAAACCAATCTTGTGCTAACATAGGCTCCATGGGGGATAGAGTCCTCCCTGTGAGGCTCTAAAAACTCTTGTAGTTTCAGTGCCTTATCCTTTGGAATTGTGGAGCCATGCTCTCAACCTTTAACCTCTACAATATTCTTTGATCCATGACCTTCAGCTGAAACAAAAACATTGAAATTAAAGCTAAAACTGACAAAATGATGAAAACGATGCTTTTCCATCAATCTTATTGTACACACCTACTGTAATTATTGGGAAAATGAAGCTTTCAAGTTACATCAAACAACCAATGAAACCATTCCATCATTTTTTCAACTTTTTGAAGCTTTGAAATGTGCTTCCTTAAGCACCTGAGATAATTCTTACTTGAAGGAACGTCAAAGAAACCTCTAACAATAAACTTTCCATTGAAGAAATCAATGAGCTTAGGCCCACTTTCTGCTTTCACACAAGATGCAAATGGATCTTGAAAAACATCATCAATACTTGCCACTGCAAGATTGCTTTGTGTAAAAAGGAAAAGTATTATATTAGGTCCTTCCTCCACTATTCTTGGTTGTTGTATGGCTTGTTGATTTTCTGATTCATCCTCAATGCATATGGCCTTGGTCCACTCTTGGTCATGAGGTGTATTAGGAGAAAGGCTTAGTGATGCTTGTATTTCTTGAATTTCAACCTTTCTTATCTGATCACATGGCAATTGATATTGGTTGCTTGACGAAACTGATCTTGTGTCTTCAAGAGGAATAGGGGGTTGATGGGGAATTTCATCACAATTAGAAGTTCTTGGGAAACTAAATTATTCTATCTTATATTATGATTGTGAGGGATATTCATCGTAGCTTGGCTTGTGGTCCCAATTTCTCATTTTTTCACCTTCTAAACTTATATTATCATCTTTTTCTTGTTTTTCATCAACACAAATATGACATGCAGGTTGAAACAAGCTATTATTTGTTTGATGGAAAGGGTAATTCTATGATATAAGGTATTCAATAGACTGCTCATGGAAATCATCTTCATAATCATCATACAAAGGTGAATCGATGGCATTTGACTATTAATGGATGAGGGGATTAGTGCAATAGATGTGACAACTGGTTGTTCAAGGAAAACATCCTCATAGTCATCAAAACTTGGAAAATCATGGCACATTGGTTCCTTAACAATAGGAGGGACTGGTAAGCTATGAATTTGGTCATGACAAGCTGCAACACTATGCTCATGATGAAATAAATCTGAATCGAAGATGACCTCTTGACTTAAAGAATCAAGAAAAGGAGGAGATAAGGAAATGATGGATTGTCCATATTGATATTTCTCTTGGGGAACTAGATTTTGACTTGAATGATGCATTTGTTCTTCAAATTTAGGAGAAGCATTATGAAACTCATCATATAAGTCCTGCTCTCTATAATCATCCCCTTCACCATCACTACTATAGGAATCACTTGTTGAATATTGAATATATGATGCATACCCCTCACAACAATTCTCAAAAAGTATTTCAGCTAGATAAATTATCTTTCAATGAGAATAAAAAGAATCATGAAAGTCCTTCAAAGAGGAAATAATAGAAGCAAGGAGTGTTCTATACCATTGCCTCACATCGCCTTCCAATTAATACATGAACATTTTCATCAATATATCTTCATGATGGATGTCAAGATGCTGCATCAAAGCATGAAATTCTTGAACATGCTTCAAAGGGTTGTCATCATCACCTTCATAAAATCTAGGCAGCAGATTTTTCCATTCATCAATTTGAGTCACAAGATGTGGATAACGATCTATGGCTAAGAAATTGAGTGAGGCAAACCTCCTAGCCAGGATAGCCTTCATAGCCATTTGATTTTTCTCATCCCCAGTGGAGTCACCGACATATTCTAAACAATGGAGTCGCCATGGTGAATGTGCAGTCTTGAAGGTGTCCAACTTCAGTCACCATCTAAAGCTAGATCTGTGCAGTTTCATTATTCCCAGGGAGCTTTTCAATCTGCTCAAATCTGTCCCCGACAATGGTGCCAAAAATGTTAGCACTGAAATTCACACTTTGACTACTAAAGTGTAAGCTTAGCACCCAACAGAATGTAAAAGATAACTTTGGTTTTGAATAGGTGGATCAACAAGATGGATAAAAAAAGAGAGAGGGTAGAAAAATCTAGATCATTAGGCTACACGAATGGGCAATGGAGTCACAAACATCCCACTCATCCAAGGCACAAAAGTTGCTTAACAGAAAACAAGATTATATGCTGATAGGTGGAAGAAATGAAGAAGGAAAAAATAAGATAGAATGTTTAGTAAATAGATATCCTCTCAATTCAATGAATCAACAAATACTTGAATACAAACAATGACTGATGGGCAAAATACAGTAGATCCTCTGCTCCTTAGGGATCCATAAATCATTGACAGCCTTTGATCCTCAAATATGCAATATATTCAAATAAGAATAAATATAAAAGAAGAGTTACAATCTGATATCATAGCTCTCATGAGTCTCCAATAGCAGTAATGCTTACAATCCTAAAATGCCCACATGCTTACAAATGAACACACACAGAAAACTGCCTATTCCTACTCTCTCTAGCCTCTCTTGGATCATCCCCCCTTCTCACCAAGATATATCTCCCTATTTAAATAGAAAATAGCATCCAAATAACCTAAGGAGTTCGAATCCCATCTCCTCCATTGGATTTTAAGCCTGGTGGCAACAATCAAAGAGACAAAAATCCAACAAACTGCTGATTTTTAAGAATTTGTTGGAAGTCATTAATAAATTGTTTCCACCTCATTCATGGGGCCTTTGATGTTGCGCATGTACGTGATGGAACAACAAGAGCATTGGGAGGAATTCTTTCCACTAGTATAATTCGCTTATAACAACAGTTACCAGAGCACCATTAAGATGGCACCTTTTGAATTTCTTTATGGGCGACCGTGTCGGATGCCCTTGAGTTGGGATCGGCTTGAGGATAGGGTCCTGGTGGGACCAGAAGCCATCCAAGAAATGGAAGATAAAATGAAAACCATAATACAAAGGATAAAAGAAGTGCAGGATCGATAGAAGAGTTATGTCGATCCACACTGAGTCGACCCTAGTTGCGGGGTCGACGATCGATTCTTCTTGCGGGTTAAACCACATAAGAGTTCGATCAAGTTTGGAAAGGGATCTAAACTCTCTCCTAGGTTCATGGGACCTTTCGAGATTGTGGAGAGAAAGGGGCCCATGGCCTATCGACTAGCCTTGCCTGATTCTTTGAGGCGTATGCACGATGTTTTTCATGTATCTATTTTGAGACATTATATTAGTGATCTGACACACGTAATTGACATGAGTTATTTGCAGGTATCGGACGAGGGAGCGCTCATGGATGAGCCACTCTGCATTTTAGATCATCGCGTTCGACACTTATGGCGTTGAACGGTAGAACAAGTCAAGGTCCAGTGGGACAGTTATAGTCCGCACTCGGCGACCTGGGAGGACGCATATGATATGCGCGAGCAGTTTCCATTTTTGTTTGATAGATAGACTTATGATACTGTGGTACTTATGATATTGTGGTACATTTATTTTGGCATTTATACTGAGAAACTTCGGGACGAAGTTTAGACCA
>JASDQU010244069.1:0-18790 GCA_032191745.1 Picea mariana | reverse complement strand
TCATAAAAATTTAATTAATAATGATTTAGGAAAGTAGGTGGGTCTCAAATTTCTATAAAAGAAGGGGAAAAGAAGGAAGAAGGGGGGAACAGTTAGTGTAACGTTACGCTGCCAGATTGTGGCTTGACGGATTTCTTGTGAGGAGTTGGGTTTATCTCAGCTGTATTGGAGTGGTAGCTCAGTCTTGGAGGCGAGCTAAGAAGCTAGTCTTATCTCTGGATTGTGTGTGGCCCCTTTGCAGCTCGGGGGGCTAAGGGGGAAGTAGATTACCCCTAGCGATTGGCTGGGAGGTATCGGTGAGCCTTCTGCGGTCGGCGAGCCGGAGCGGCATAGAGCGCGAGAAGCGGCACAGAGTGCGGGACGTCATCCGAAGTGGGCGAGAGGCAACGGTATGAATTTATTTCTAGTAGAGTAGACTATCTAGTTATTCTCTTATGCGGTTATGATGCATTATATTAAGATGTTGCTTCAGCTATGGTGGTTTGTTTTTGTATGCTACATCGATAGTGTTATGGGAACCTTTTGTTGGGATAGATGTTTGGAATTGCTGTCATGGTATGCCGAAATTTGTCTTTATTAGTTATCATTGCATTTTGGCATTTAGCTGAGATGGATATTGTTCGTATTCTGGCAATTGTCTGAGACTGTTATCGCTGCATTCTGGCCATGAGAAGAATGTATGTCTTGGGCGTTTGATCTGAGTTTTAAAGGAATTAATGCTCTGCGTTTTATTGATATCCTTGGGCGTTTTTAATCTGAGTTTAAATGCGCTAATGACCTGTGTTTTATTGAGGTCCTTGGGCATTTTCATCTGAGTTTTAAAGGTGTTAATGCTTTGTGTTTTATTGATATCTTTGGGCGTTTGTAATCTGAGTTTAAATGCATTAATGACTGGTGTTTTATTGAGGTCCTTGGGCATTTTGATCTGAGTTTTAAAGGCGCTAAAGATCTGCATTTTATTGATATCTTTGGGCATTTTTAATCTGAGTTTTAAATGCGTTAATGACCTGCGTTTTATTGATATCTTTGGGTGATTTTTGATCTAAGTTTTAAAGGTGCTAAAGCTCTGTGTTTTATTGATATCTTTGGGCGTTTTTAATCTGAGTTTAAATGCATGAATGAATTGTGTTTTATTGATGTCTTTGGGCGTTTTGATCGGAGTTTTAAAGGCTTAATGATCTGCGTTTCTTTTAAATGATATTGGGAATTTTGAACAGCGTTTTACATAATGATCTGCGTTTTTTTTGCCATTATATATTGGGCGATTTGCACTGGTACTGGGCGTTTTTTTTGCCTCTGTATATTGGGAGATGTGCACTATTACTGGGCGTTTTTTTGGCCACTGTATATTGGGCGATTTTGCACTATTACTGGGCGTTTTTTATGCCACGGTTATATTGGGCGTTTTGCACTGTTACTGGGCGTTTTTGGCAACTGTATATTGGCATTTTTTCCACTGTTATGGGGCATATTTGTACACTGTTATATTGGGCGTTTGCCACTGTTATGGGGTGTATTGTTTACTGTTATATTGGGTGTTGGTATCCCGTTGCATTGGGTTACCGTAAAGTGGGTTGCAGTAATGCCCGTTCTCTTTCTGTATTTAAAACACTGTAGTCGATTAAGAATTGTTGTATTTACTATTAATGCTATAAGGTAGATTATCATGGTCATTACTGAATGCCAATTCATTCCATAATTAAATGTTGTAATTATTTATGGAAGGTGGTAATTAATACTAATTATTACATGTTATAATGAAATTTAAAAGTGGCTCTTATAGAATGCTAGTCTCCATCTATAAATAATGCTGGAAGTAATCAGAGAATGTTGTAAAGACTATCAAAAATTTAAAGGTTGTAATTTAGATTAAAAGTTGCCTTTATAGCTTTCCATTTTTAATTCTGATGTAAACTGTTATTTCCAATTTAATGTCACCTATAATTACGATGTAATTCCATATGATGACCTCCTTAATTAATTGCTATCTTTAAATATTGTCATTCATAATACTGATAGTCATCATTTCATTTAAATGCCCTTTTTAGTTATTGTCATTTAAATCTTATTATACTGTTATAGAGTTGCCATTCTTAATTCTGATGTAAATCATTATGTCCGAATTGGTGTCACCTATACTTATGACGCAATTCTATGTATTGACATCCTTAATTAAGTGCTAGCTTTAATTATCGTCATTTGTAATACTGACAGTTTGTCATTCCAATTATGGCCCCTTTTAATCATTAACACTTTAGATTTTATTATTTTACAGATTGCCACCTTTAGTTATGATACATTTCATTAATTTCAATTGATGAATACCTATAAGTATGATGTTATTTTAATGCATTGCTATTGAACTATATGATCATTGATGACATCGCATTGTGGGATCCTCATGTTAATTGAATGTTTTTATCTTGGAAGGTCATTATCATTTTGGTGGTTGTAGCATATAAGAGGTTTTGTAAATGTAGAATCTTGGTCCGGATAGGTGATATAAATGAAGGATGGTTAATATTTCATGACAGGGTTGTTGTAATTTTATTGCTGTTAATAATATATATATGGTGCAATAACTTGACTTACGTACAATAAATTACTCTGAGTTAGTCAATTAGGGTGGTTGTGCATTTAAACAATGTTGAACTTGGGTGTTCATTGTCGGAGTCCTTCTTGTCGTGCGCCATCCGTGAAGGTCGTAGTCATCCTTCTTGTTTATGTTGCACTTGTTAGTATTCAGTTGGTTGCTTGGTCGGTTGTTGGGTGGGATATAGTCACCCCCGGGTAGCCTTAGGAGACATGTCTGTGGGTGTGATTTTTCTGTGTAAGGAATCCAGTGCCGTATCAAGAGTCTCAGGCCCTTTAAAGGCAGGGCTTCCACTCTTGCGACACACCTGACAAAGATTACTAGTTTCTGCCTGAGCAGTCGGCCAGGAGCCTGTCTAATCTTCTTTCAAGAAGACATAAGACTAAAAGCCCCGCTTTTCTGTGCAGATATAGTAAACTCTACTGTTGGATTCTTCCATCTGTGAAGGTACTGTACTTAACACCTGGTGTCGTTTTCTACTTACAACTGCTAGTTGTATGTCTTATGTCTAGGGACGTTTATTGCTTGTTGTCACTGTGATATGTCGAGATTGCCTTGATGTGTTCATCCTGCCTGCGTCTTGTTCTAGGTTGGGTTACTAGTTTTGCCTGAGCAGTCGGCCAGGAGCCTGTCTAATCTTCTTTTGAGAAGACATAAGACTAAACGCCCTGCTTTCTTGTGCAGAAATAGTAACCCTAACCCCATGGATTCTTCCCTCTGTGTTCTTACTGTGCAACCCCAGTATGTCTTAATGTTTGTGTTGTGTGCCTTATGCCTAGGGTCATATATTGTTGCAGTTACTCGTTGTGTGCCTTTAGTACTCTTGTGTTGAACCTCGTGGTTGCGTCTTTATTGGTTGTCGATTGGCAACGTAGAGTCAAGTGTGTTTTTTACTTCCACACGTGCACACACCTTACACAAAAAAAAAATTTCTCTCGTTCTCAGAGTTGTTGTGGTAACGCGCGACAACGACGTTGGTCGGAATTGCTTAGCGAGTACGACTTCGAGATTACTTACATAAAGGGAATAGTGAACCGAGTGGCGGATGCTTTGAGTCGAAGGCCATGGATCTTTTCGATGTTACCTCTTCAGATGAATCTACGTGAGAAGATTCTCACTTTACAGCGTGATGATGATTGGTACAAAAAAGTCGAGGATTTTATCAGACAAAACACAATGATGGTACCACGATATGAGGGGTATTCATTTGATAGCGATGGTTTATTGAGGTTTAGAGGTCAGATTTACGTACCGCCAAATGACGAGTTGAGGATGTTGATCCTGAGCGAGGCTCATAGAGTAGTTTACATGGCTCACCCGGGAGTTACGAAGATGAGGGCAGACCTTAAGCCCTTTCTCTTCTGGAAAGGAATGAAGGCCGACATAGTCAACTTTGTGGCTAGATGTCTCAAGTGTCAGCAGGTAAAGGCTGAACATAGACACCCGGCAGGATTACTTCAACCACATGCCATTCCAGAATCGAAATGGGAAGTCATTTCGATGGATTTTATTGTTGGATTGCCATTGACAGAAAGGAGACACGACTCGATTTTTGTAGTAGTAGACACTCTGACGAAGAGTGCTCACTTTATTCCTGTGCGTACGACGTATCAGGAACTGGACATAGCGAGAGTTTTCATCAGTGATATTGTGAGGCTGCATGGCGTGCCTAAGAAGATTATATCCGATCGAGGATCGGTGTTTACCGGACGATTTTGGATGAGTTTCCAAGAGGCCTTGGGAACCCAACTTAATTTTAGTACTGCATATCACCCAGAGATGGACGGACAGACAGAACGTATGAACCAAACCTTAGAAGACATGTTGCGCATGTATGTGATGGACCAACAAAAGCGTTGGGAGGAATTCTTGCCACTAGTAGAATTCGCTTATAACAACAGTTACCAGGGCATCATTAAGATGGCGCCTTTTGAGTTTCTTTATGTGCGATCGTGTCAAACGCCCTTGAGTTGGGATCGGCTTGAGGATAGGGTCCTGGTGGGACCAGAAGCCATCCAAGAAATGGAAGAGCAAATGTAAACCATAAGACAAAGGATAAAAGAAGCGCAGGCTTGACAGAAGAGTTATGCCGATGCGCATTGAGTCGACCGTAGTTACGGGGTCGGCGATTGAGTCTTCTTGTGGGTTAAACCACATAAGAGTCAGATCAAGTTTGGAAAGGGATATAAACTCTCTCCTAGGTTCATGGGACCTTTCGAGATTGTGGAGAGAAAGGGGATCGTGGCCTATCGACTAGATTTGCCTGATTGTTTGAGGCGTATGCACGATGTTTTTCATGTATTTGTTTTGAGACATTATATTAGTGATCTGACACACGTAATTGACATGAGTTCTTTGCAGGTATCGGACGAGGGAGCGCTCACGGCTGAGCCAATCTACATTTTAGATCATCGCGTTTGACAGTGATGTCATCGAACGGTAGAACAGGTCAATTTCCAGTGGGACAGTTATAGTCCGCACTCGACGACCTGGGAGGACGCATATGATATGAGCCAGCAGTTTCCATTTTGGTTTGATAGATAGACTTATGATACTGTGGTACTTATGATATTGTGGTACATTTATTTTGGCATTTATACTGAGAAACTTCGGGATGAAGTTTAGACCAAGAGGGGGTGTATGTAACATCCCGCTTTGGCGCACTGACAAAACTTATTCTTTGAGGACACTTGCTCGCAAGTGATCTAGATTTTTATGATGATAAACCACTTATCCTTGATGATGATGTGTTATGATTGATGACATGATGTTTTACTATTGTTGTATACAGGTGCTACTGACTCAGATTATTTGAGTGTGCAGGGTTTTTGACCTGGAGGATGCAGAGGCATTGATGGAACCCTTGGACTCTGGATTGAGTCAGGGAGTGTGATATTGAGTTGATTTATTTACCATGATATTTATTGATTTGATGATATGTTCTTGACATCTTCTGACATGATGGTTGATGATGCAGTCTAACGATAGCTTTCTGACCAGACTCACATATGGAGTAAAGGGGCCACACATGATTTCCAGAGAGGTTGAAGGAGAGGTGTGGATAGCAGCCCTGCCACAACCTACTAGCACTCCCACCGTGGCTCGAACTGTAGGTTAACGATTAACTAGTTCGAGAGGATCCACGGTGCCGTGAGGGCAGACTGCGACAGTCGCTCATGATGATTCTAAGGGGTGCGCAATAAGGCGGGGGCCTTATTGCTTAGAGCCCTTAGTCTCCCACAAGTTCACCTGGCGGAGTGTTGACTCCAATGGTTATAGATGTCTACCAATCTATCAAGTCGGGGAGTGGCACCCTTGGAGCACGTGGTGCATCCTGAAGGGCACGTCGCACAAGAGAAAGAAACAAGGCGAGTGGCACCCTTGGAGCACGTGGTGCATCCTGAAGGGCACGTCGTGCAACAAAAAGAAACAAGGCGAGTGGCACCCTTGGAGCACATGTTGCATCCTGAAGGGAATGTCGCGCAACAGAAAGAAACAAGGCGAGTGGAACCCTTGCAGCACGTAGTGCGTCCTGAAGGGCATGTCGCATTGATGATCATGTTGAGACAAACCTAGATGACCCTAAGACCTTAACGATTGACGAAATTCCTAAGACGACTCCCCTAATTAATTGTCGCCCAGTTCAAATCTGAATCTAAATTTGAAACACCTCTAAGATAAAATTCTGCCTAGCCTTAAGAGAAGACCCTCCAAAAATAAACTTAAGGACATAAACTAAAACCCTCCTAAGTGTTAGTTAAAGTTTTCTTAAAATTAAAGGGGTTAAAATAATGAGGGAGATAAATTAAGTGAAACCCATGGCTTTTAAATTATAAAGAAGAATTAAAATTATTAAAGTGTGGGAGTATAAAAGCTAGGATTTTAGAAATACAATGAAAAGATTAATAAGTGCTTTATCATTTTGGGTTTTAAAAAAAAAAATAATAATAAAAATAAACAAATAAACAAAAAAAAGAAAGAGGAAAGGAACAATTAATAGAAATAAGGAAACTTGTATTAAAGGAAACTTAATATTGGAAAGTAGGAGACATAGGATAAAAAGAGAAAAGGAATCAGCATTTAAGGAGTTACTAAAAATCAAAAACTTCATTTTAGGAAAGTTATTAAAAGTATGAGAGGGGATCTAGGAACCCTAGGAGTAATTTTAGGAGCGATCAAAGGGGGGGTGAGGGAATTGAGTCTTTTAATTATTAGAAAGAAATGAATTTTTGGAGAACCGTGGGGATTAGTGACACTTGGACGACAGTGAATTTTTAGAGGTTTGTCATAAAAATTTAATTAATAATGATTTAGGAAAGTAGGTGGGTCTCAAATTTCTATAAAAGAAGGGGAAAAAAAGGAAGAAGGGGGGAATGATTAGCGTAACGTTACGCTGCCAGATTGTGGCTTGACAAATTGCTTGTGAGGAATTGGGTTTATCTCAGCTGTATTGGAGTGGTAGCTCAGCCTTGGAGGCGAGCTGAGAAGCTAGTCTTATATCTGGATCGTGTGTGGTCCCTTTGCGGCTCGGGGGGCTAAGGGGGAAGCATAGTACCCCTAGCGATTAGCTGGGAGGTACCGGTGAGCCTTCTGCGGTCGGCGAGCAAGAGAGGCACGGAGCATGGGAAGCGGCACAGATTATGGGACGTCATCCGAAGCGGGTGAGAGGCAACGGTATGAATTTATTTCTGGTAGAGTAGACTGTCTAGTTATTCTCTTATGCGGTTATGATGCATTATATTAAGATGTTGCTTCAGCTATGGTGGTTCGTTTTTGTATGCTACAACGATAGTGTTCTGGGAACCTTTTGTTGGGGTAGATGTTTGGAATTGCTATCATGGTATGCCAAAATTTGTCTTTATTAGTTATCATTCCATTCTGGCATTTAGCTGAGATGGATATTGTTTGTATTCTGGCAATTGTCTCAGACTGTTATCGCTGCATTCTAGCCATGAGAAGAATGTATGTCTTGGGCATTTGATCTAAGTTTTAAAGGCGTTAATTCTCTTTGTTTTATTTATATCCTTGGGCATTTTTAATCTGAGTTTAAATGCATTAATGACCTGTGTTTTATTAAGGTTCTTGGGCATTTTGATCTGAGTTTTAAAGGCATTAATGCTTTGCGTTTTATTGATATCTTTGGGCGTTTGTAATATGAGTTTAAATGTGTTAATGACCTGTGTTTTATTTAGGTCCTTGGGCATTTTGATCTGAGTTTTAAAGGCGCTAAAGCTCCGTGTTTTATTGATATATTTGGGCATTTTTAATCTGAGTTTTAAATGTGTTAATGACCTGTGTTTTATTGATATCTTTGGGTGATTTTTTATCTGAGTTTTAAAGGCGCTAAAGCTCTGCGTTTTATTGATATCTTTGGGAGGTTTTAATCTGAGTTTAAATGCGTGAATGACTTGCGTTTTATTGATGTCTTTGGGCGTTTTGATCGGAGTTTTAAAGGATTAATGATCTGCGTTTCTTTTAAATGATATTGTGCGTTTTGAACAACGTTTTACATAATGATCTACATTTTTTTTGCCACTATATATTGGGCGATTTGCACTATTACTGGGCGTTTTTTTTGCCTCTATATATTGGGCGATGTGCATTGTTACTGGGCATTTTTTTTGCCACTGTATATTGGGCGATTTTGCACTGTTACTGGGCGTTTTTTTTGCCACGGTTATATTGGGCATTTTGCACTGTTACTGGGCATTTTTGGCAACTGTATATTGGCGTTTTTGCCACTGTTATGGGGCATATTTGTACACTGTTATATGGGTGTTTTCCACTGTTATGGGGTGTATTGTTTACTTTTATATTGGGCATTGGTATACCGTTGCGTTGGGTTACCGTAAAGTGGGTTGTTGCAATGCCCGTTCTCTTTCTGTATTTAAAATGTTGTAGTCGATTAAGAATTGTTGTATTTACTATTAATGCTATAAGGCAGATTATCATGGTCATTACCGAATGCCAGTTCATTCCATAATTAAATGATGTAATTATTTATGGAAGGTGGTAATTAATACTAATTATTACATGCTATAATGAAATTTAAAAGTGGCTCTTATAGAATGCCAGTCTCCGTCTATAAATAATGCTGGAACTAATCAGAGAATGCTGTAAAGGCTATCAAAAATTTAAAGGTTGTAATTTAGATTAAAATTTGCCTTTATAGCTTGCCATTTTTAATTCTGATGTAAACTGTTATTTCCAATTTAATGTCACCTATAATTACGATGTAATTCCATATGCTAACCTCCTTAATTAATTGCTATCTTTAAATATTGTCATTCATAATACTGATAGTGGTCATTTCAATTAAATGCCCTTTTTAGTTATTGTCATTTAAATCTTATTATACTATTATAGAGTTGCCATTCTTAATTCTGATGTAAATCATTATGTCCGAATTGGTGTCACCTATACTTATGATGCAATTCTATGTATTGACATCCTTAATTAAGTGCTAGATTTAATTATCATCATTTGTAATACTGATAGTTTGTCATTCCAATTATGGCCCCTTTTAATCATTAACACTTTAGATTTTATTATTTTACAGATTGCCACCTTTAGTTATGATACATTTCGTTAATTTCAATTGATGAATACCTATAAGTATGATGTTATTTTAATGCATTGCTATTGAACTATATGATCATTGATGACATCGCATTGTGGGCTCCTCATGTTAATTGAATGTTTTTATCTTGGAAGGTCGTTATCATTTTGGTGGTTGTAGCATATAAGAGGTTTTGTAAATGTAGAATCTTGGTCTGGATAGGTGATATAAATGAAGGATGGTTAATATTTCATGACAGGGTTGTTGTAATTTTATTGTTGTTAATAATATATATATATATATATGGTGCAATAACTTGACTTACGTACAATAAATTACTCCGAGTTAGTCAATTAGGGTGGTTGTGCATTTAAACAATGTTGAACTTGGTTGTTCGTTGTCGGAGTCCTTCTTGTCGTGCGCCATCCACAAAGGTCGTAGTCGTCCTTCTTTTTTATGTTGCACTTGTTAGTATTCAGTTGGTTGCTTGGTCGGTTGTCGGGCGGGATATAGTCACCCCCGGGTAGCCTTAGGAGACATGTATGTGGGTGTGATTTTCTGTGTAAGAAATCTAATGCCGTATCAAGAGTCTTGGGCCCTTTAAAGGCAGGGTTTCAACTCTTGCGACACACCTGACAGAGATTACTAGTTTCTTCCTGAGCAGTCAGCCATGAGCCTGCCTAATCTTCTTTTGAGTAGACATAAGACTAAAAGCCCTACTTTTCTGTGCAGATATAGTAAACTCTACTGTTGGATTCTTCCATCTATGAAGGTACTGTACTTAACACTTGGTGTCATTTTCTCCTTACAGCTTCCAGTTGTACGTCTTATGTCTAGGGATGTTTATTGCTTGTTGTCACTGTGATATGTCGAGATTGTCTTGTGTTGTTCGTCCTGCCTGCATCTTGTTCTAGGTCGGGTTACTAGTTCTGCCTATGTGGGTGTGATTTTCTGTGTAAGAAATCTAATGCCGTATCAAGAGTCTTGGGCCCTTTAAAGGCAGGGTTTCAACTCTTGCGACACACCTGACAGAGATTACTAGTTTCTTCCTGAGCAGTCAGCCATGAGCCTGCCTAATCTTCTTTTGAGTAGACATAAGACTAAAAGCCCTACTTTTCTGTGCAGATATAGTAAACTCTACTGTTGGATTCTTCCATCTATGAAGGTACTGTACTTAACACTTGGTGTCATTTTCTCCTTACAGCTTCCAGTTGTACGTCTTATGTCTAGGGATGTTTATTGCTTGTTGTCACTGTGATATGTCGAGATTGTCTTGTGTTGTTCGTCCTGCCTGCATCTTGTTCTAGGTCGGGTTACTAGTTCTGCCTGAGCAGTCGGCTAGGAGCCTGTCTAATCTTCTTTCGAGAAGACATAACACTAAACGCCCTGCTTTCCTATGTAGAAATAGTAACCCTAACCCCATGGATTCTTCCCTCTGTGTTCTTACTATGCAACCCCAGTATGTCTTAATGTTTGTGTTGTGCGCCTTATGCCTAGGGTCGTATATTGTTGCAGTTACTCGTTGTGTTCCTTCATTCCTCTTGTGCTGAACCTCGTGGTTGTGTCTTGATTGGTTGTCGATTGGCGACGTAGAGTCAAGTGTGTTTGTTACTTCCACACGCGCACACACCTTAAACAAAAAAAAAAATTTGCTCATGTTCTCATAGTTGTTTTCGTAATGAGAAGGGTGTTACACAGGTGTCTCTTTATATCTAACTGATTCTTGAGAATCCATTCGAACTCTCTTTGACATGTGGCAGCCTTCCAACAAGGCGAATATCAAAACCGTGACCGCTACAGGAAATTAGTACGCAGCGCCACTGTGCAGAGTACACAGTGCCTACTTCTATATACAATATCTCTCAAACCAAAACACATTTTGAAAAACTAAGAGAGATTTTTGTTATTTGGAATTTTATGAACAAAAACCTCCTCTAGTTTTAAAAAATATATCCTCAACTACTCATAACCGAAGTTTTAAATTAGTGACTCAAAACTGGTAGAATAACTATGCACAATTTATCCTCTGCCAGAATATTACATAGCGCCTATAGGTAGCGCCCGACTATGTTTATGCATGCAATTCAGTAGCATAAACCCATGGGTGCTCTGATGCTTGAACTTGGATATTGGGAATAACTCAATATAATTTCAATTTTCCCCAAAACAAATAAAAAAACCATAACAATTGTATTCATTTGCCAAAATGAATGATGAAATGTAGATTCTGTTCTTTGTAAAAAATTAGGTATCACTTGTAGATAGTGCCACTTATGAAACGCTGAGGCATAAACCAAACTTGTGCTAACATAGGCTCCATGGGGGATAGAGTCCTCCCTGTGAGGCTCTAAAAACTCTTGTAGTTTCAATGCCTTATCCTTTGGAATTGTGGAGCCATGCTCTCAACCTTTAACCTCTACAATGTTCTTTGATCTATGACCTTCAGCTGAAACGAAAACATTGAAATGAAGGATAAAACTGACAAAATGATGAAAATGATGTTTTTCCAGCAATCTTATTGTACACACCTACTGTAATTATTGGGAAAATGAAGCTTTCAAGTTACATGAAAAAACCAATGAAACCATTCCATCATTTTTTCAACTTTTTGAAGCTTTGAAATGTGCTTCCTTAAGCACCTGAGATAATTCTTACTTGAAGGCACGTCAAAGAAACCTCTAGCAATAAACTTTCCATTGAAGAAATCAATCATCTTAGGCCCACTTTCTGCTTTCACACAAGCTGCAAATGGATCTTGAAAAACATCATCAATACTTGCCACTGCAACATTGCTTTGTGTAAAAAGGAAAAGTATTATATTAGGTCCTTCCTCCACTGTTCTTGGTTGTTGTATGGCTTGCTGATTTTCTAATCCATCCTCAATGCATATGGCCTAGGTCCACTCTTGGTCATGAGGTGTATTAGGAGAAAGTCTTAGTGATGCTTGTATTTCTTGAATTTCAACCTTTCTCATCTGATCACATGGCAATTGATCTTGGTTGCTTGATGAAACTGATCTTGTGTCTTCAAGAGGAATAAGGGGTTGATGGGGCATTTCATCACAATTAGAAGTGCTTGGGAAACTAAATTATTCTATCTTATATTCTGATTGTGAGGGATATTCATCATAGCTTGGCTTGTGGTCCCAATTTCTCAGTTTTTCACCTTCTAAACTTAGATTATCATCTTTGTCTTGTTTTTCATCAACACAAATATGACATGTAGGTTGAAACAAACTAATATTGCTTTGATGGAAACGGTAATTCTATGATATAAGGTATTCAATAGACTACTCATGGAAATCATCTTCATAATCATCATACAAAGGTGAATCGATGACATTTGACTATTAATGGATGAGGGGATTAGTGCAATAGATGGGACAACTAGTTGTTCAAGGAAAACATCCTCATAGTCATCAAAACTTGGAAAATCATGGCACATTGGTTCCTTAACAATAGAAGGGACTGGTAAGATATGAATTCGGTCATGAAAAGCTGCAACACTATGCTCATGATGAAATAAATCTGAATCTAAGATGACCTCTTGACTTAAAGAATCAAGAAAAGGAGGATATAAGGAAATGATGGATTGTCCATATTGATATTTCTCTTGGGGACCTAGATTTTTACTTGAATGATGCATTTGTTCTTCAAATTTAGGAAAAGCATTATGAAACTCATCATCTAAGTCCTGCTCTCTATAATCATCCCCTTCACCATCACTACTAGAGGAATCACTTGTTGAATATTGAATATATGATGCATACCCCTCACAACAACTCTCAAAAAGTATTTCAGCTAGATAAATTATCTTGCAATGAGAATAAAAAGCATCATGAAGGTCCTTCAAAGAGGAAATACTAGAAGCAGGGAGTGTTCTATACCATTGCCTCGCATCGCCTTCCAATTAATACATGAACATTTTCATCAATATATCTTCATGATGGATGTCAAGCTGCTGCATCAAAGCATGAAATTATTGAACATGCTTCAAAGGGTTGTCATCATCACCTTCATAAAATCTAGGCAACAGATTTTTCCATTCATCAATTTGAGTCACAAGATGTGGATAACGATCTATGGCTGAGAAATTGAGTGGGGCAAACCTCCTAGCCAGGATATCCTTCATATCCATTTGATTTTTCTCATCCCCAGTGGAGTCACCAACATATTCTAAACAATGGAGTCGCCATGGTGAATGTGCAGTCTTGAAGGTGTCCAACTTCATTCACCATATAAAGCTAGAGTTGTGAAGTTTCATTATTCCCAGGGAGCTTTTCAATCTGCTCAAATCTGTCCGTGACAATGACGCAAAAAATGTTAGCACTGAAATTCACACTTTGACTACTAAAGTGTAAGCTTAGCACCCAACAGAATGTAAAAGATAACTTTGGTTTTGAATAGGTGGATCAACAAGATGGATAAAGAAAGAGAGAGGGTAGAAAAATCCAGATCATTAGGCTACACGAATGGGCAATGGAGTCACAAACATCCCACTCATCCAAGGCACAAAAGATGCTTAACAGAAAATAAGATTATATGCTGATAGGTGGAAGAAATGAAGAAGGAAAACATAAGATAGAATGTTTAGTAAATACATATCCTCTCAATTCAATGAATCAACAAATACTTGAATACAAACAATGACTGATGGACAAAATATAGTAGATCCTCTGCTCCTTAGGGATCCATAAATCATTGACAACCTTTGATCCTCAAATCTGCAATATATTCAAATAAGAATAAATATAAAATAAGAGTTACAATCTGATATCACAGCTCTCATGAGTCTCCAATAGCAGTAATGCTTACAATCCTAAAATGCCCACATGCTTACAAATGAACACACACAGAAAACTGCCTATTCCTACTCTCTCTAGCCTCTCTTGGATCATCCCCCCTTCTCACCAAGAGATATCTCCCTATTTAAATAAAAAATAGCATCCAAATAACCTAAGGAGTTCGAATCCCATGTCCTCCATTGGATTCTAATCCTGGTGGCAACAATCAAAGAGACAAAAGTCCAACAAACTGTTGATTTTTAGGAATTTGTTGGAAGTCATTAATAAATTGTTTCCACCTCATTCATGGGGCCTTTGATGGAGCTAAATATTAGGTGTGGGTTGCCCTTGATATCTAACTAATCTTTGAGAATCCATTCGAACTCTCCTTGACTTGTGGCAACCTCCCAACAAGGTGAATATCAAAACTGTGACTGCTACAGGAAATTAGTATGCAGTGCCACTATGCAGAGTACGCAACGCCTACTTATATATCCAATATCTCTCAAACAAAAACACATTTTGTAAAATGGAGAGAGGTTTTTGTTATTTGGAATGTTATGAACAAAAATCTCCTCAAGTTTTCAAAAATACATCCTCAACTGCTCATAACCCAAGTTTTAAATTAGTGACTCAAAATTGGCAGAATAACTTTGGACAAGTTATCCTCTGCCAGAATATTATGCAGCGCCTATAGGTAGTGCCCGACTGTGTTTCTGCATGCAATTTGGTAGCATAAATCCATGGTTTCTTTGATGCTTGAACTTGGATATTGGGATTAACTCAATATAATTTCAATTTTCCCCAAAACAAATGAAAATCCCATAACAATTATATTCATTTGCCAAAATGAATGAGGAAATACAAATTGTGTTCTCTATGAAAAATTAGGTAGAACTTGTAGGTAGTGCCACATATGCAATGTTGAGGCATAACCCAATCTTGTGTTAACACTCTCTATTCTTGGTTTATTCCAAGTATAAGAAAATCATGAGAGAAATTCTAAACTAGATTTTAGCATTTTTTTAAATTAGTTTTAGTCCTGAAAATAACCGGCCTCTACATATGGTATTAGAGCCCAGTTTCAAAATTGAAACCTAGGCTTGACAATCCACAACGCTGATATTTTGTCTTTTCCTCTGAAATTCAATTTGGGTCCAATTTGGGTTGTTACACAATAATAGTTCTAACTTGAGGGGAAGTAGGCCTAAAGCCCCTGGCATTAAGATCAAGGCATTCTCATCAACTTGAGACATGAACATCAGATATATCAATATTTGGTAACATGCCCTATTCCGTTTCAAACAAATGACAGATAATAATCTACAAAATCAACACACTAGAATCCTAATAGCAAGAACAGTTGCAAAACAAACTGCAAACAGTGTTCTAAGGTGCATCATAATACCCTTAAGGTTGAATCATATGTGTGTATTAATCATCTATCCAATACATAGATTCTATCATATTCTCGTAAATACCATTAAATACCTTCTGACCCTCACCCAAGATTTAATGCAAAAAACCCACCAAAAGTAGACAACCCAAAAACTAAAAACTAAAAAATAAAAACTGAAATGTAAAAATCCCATGTATGCAACCAAATTCTACAACCATACATATAGCACTATCCAAAACCAACAAAATCCTTTCTCATGGGATTTGAAACAAAGAAATTTTGGTTTGTGTTGGGATTCCATCAATTTCTATATGCCCGACCATTATGGTCTATCGTTGTAATGAGTCCTTCGATGCCATGATTCAGAAAATGATCTAGGTTCGAGGAATATTACCCATATTTTTAAATTGTTCCATGTAAAGAAACAAAATTCTGCAATCATACAATTCAATCCTTCCAAAACACATTTTTCCTTGCAAGTCAGAGTTCATCGTTACAAGATTCAGTTAGGTCATGAGAATACATGAACAAATCTGACCTATTAGAAGAAAATAATAGCAGGGGTCAATAGTTGGGGGAAACTTACAGAGAACAGGTCACCAGGGAAGCTCTTGCAATTGTCGCCAATAACCCTAGAAGCGCACCAGACAAATAAAGAGATGGGGGGAAATCAAATAGGAAAGAATTAAAGAAGAGGATGAGACTGAGTGCCTCTACAAAGAATGATGGATTGAATGAATGGAAATGATTCATAAATATAAACAACGGGTGCTTCTTCTCTTTGGGCAAGCGACGATGATGATGATGGTTGGTGAGAAGCTTAGGAGGCACCACTTAAGGATATTCTTTAACCGTCTACACAACCACAAAAGTCTATACCATAACTATTGCTCGACTTTTTGGGACTTCTTCTACTATTAGGCCTAAGATTTGAACCTATGATGCCAATTACGCATGCTTCCGGAGTCTCCCTGATTCCCTTGGGTTTGTTCCCTCTATGCAATTTGGCTTTAATTTGGGTTATTACAGTACAATAGATGCAACATCCACAACAAATTGAGAAAGGTCATGGATCATAACTAACCATCCTTTATGCTCCCTTATTTCTCTATCCTTATCACTGTTTTGTGAACTAGACCAACCAATGGAAGTGCTATCAAGTTGAGAGACACGTGATCGACATCCTCTGTCTCACCAGAATTTACAACCAAAAATTGGTTGCCTCACATTGCCTTGCAGTTGCACAATCTAGGGGTTCGATGCAGTTTCTTCTTCAAACTAAAAGATGTATCAGGGACCAGGCTCAATCCTAATTATTACATGGAGCTTTGCCCCAGGACCTCCACCCTTTGCCTTGCTTTTTCCTATGCTATCCCATCCATTGTGAAGTTGCACTTTCTTTCACTCTCCCCATTCTGGTCCCACTTGCAATCTAAAGGTCCCAATCTCTTTACTACTGCTACTCCCTAAGTCGCATCCTTGCCTTCCCATAAATATCACTATTTCCAAATAACCTTGGGATGACTGGAAACAGGAGAGACTTGACAACTTGCATAAATCAGCTTCTTCTAAATAGAACCTTGCCGCAATATTGTTAAGATTAGGGCCACCGACAGAGGGTGTAACCAAGGAAACTGAAGTTGTTTGTGTAGAAAATCCTTTGAGCCAAACTTCACATAGACAAGGAGAGGACAACTCATGCACACTGCTCCTTATGGATTTTGAGGCAATGAGTATTCTCAATCCAAGTGATCCCACTAATACTCTTACAAAATCTCTAGCATCCATCAATTTTGAACAACTTTCTCTACAAAATAAAGTCACACTTTCTCATCCCATACACTTCATTAGAATTCAAAAAAATTAGGGCCTCATTTAATCTTGATATTGCTTGATTACATGGTAGCAATGCCACCCTCGTCCACTCCCTCTTGTATTTATGATGCAGAATGAAGAAATTGCACTAATTCTGCAACTGAAACCTACTAATACACATGCTTAATCCTTAACCGGACTAAGTTTATCACGATTACCTTGTAAGCGCCCATGAAATTTCAATTAGGTAGCAATCATGGGCTTCTAAGTAACAAAGTTCTCAATATGAAAAAGCCTAAATTGATACTGTAAACCGTGAAAATATCGACAAATAACGTAAAGGATTGGGAAAAGTAATTCGGGCCATGGAAATAAAACTTAAAAAATAAGGCTTCAGTCCATGTTCTTAAAAGACACTTATTTATAGACCACTAGTTATACATAAAACACTCACCGACAAAAATGGAAGGGGGAAATGCTTCGAAGTAGGGTTTAGTGAGCGTCAAATGCACCAGGTTGGGGGAAATTCTTCCAACCGTGGATTCAAAACCTCCATCCTGCCATTTTCACAACATCTAATGAGCAGTCCCAATTTTTCCATATTTTAAAGAAAACGCATCCAGTCATGGAGGAAAAAAAAAAAAAAACTTCAGACCTAACAGGACCTTCCAGAACTTTAAAAAGGCAAACCTCAGGCAACCGAAATTTAAGAAAGTTCCTACGAACCTATCAATATCCTTCAATTTTGCAAGCGATGCATCCATTAAAGTCTACACGATGCCAACAACAGAATATGACCATTCAACCCCAACTTTCAAATCTTCAATCGTGATCCATAAGCCTTTAAAACCACAGTCAAATTGAAGGAAATACTTTATGGATGATCACTTCAAACCACGACATTAAACCTTCAACTGTGAAATCAATAAATCTCGGAAGTCATGATCAAACCCAGGTAAAAACTAAAATCAAAATTCACCACACCGTGCCAGTAAAATCACAAATCTTTCGAGAAAACAGACTTTAAATCCATGATACAAACCTATTAACAAATGTTGAAAACCTTGAATATTCAGAAGCACAACAAAGAAAAAAAAAACGACAACCCGATTTGCTTTCGAAAATAAATAAAACATAGGACAAACTCCTCAATCTGTAGTCAAATGCGAATCAAGATAAAGCATGTATCACAGAAATTAAAATCAAAACAAACGATATCGATCGTGGTTCCAAGGGATTTCGAGATCGAAAATCATGGAGATTTTGAAGCCGAGAAACCGGGAAGTAGACTCAAGGACGACGGTATAGGGATGTGAGCTTATCTGGACAATCAATTCATACTTAAATTTTTTATTCTGATTCAATGCCAATCAATATTGCATGCCTTCCCACAACCCTAGATTGTTCGAAAGTTTCGTAGGGTTCTCTGAATAATAAATGTTGATTTAATATTGTTTATTTGGGTACTATCCACAATCAAGCCTGCATGCCTTACCATTTCTCCACAGTCTCGTAACACCCACTCAACAGATCAACTTAATGAACCACTTTCAGTGCATTAACACCAAGACCAAAACCCAACGCCCTTGCAAATAAGATTCATAGTAGTATGTGTTTTTAATATATATATATATATATATA
>JASDQU010244068.1:47174-58055 GCA_032191745.1 Picea mariana | reverse complement strand
TGTGTTTTGTTTCTGCATTTGTTTTATTTTATTGCTCCGCAGTCCTGTTTTTCTAATAGATTCCCCCCCCAACATTTTTCGTAAGGGGGGGTGAAGACACATTCCCCCCCCAGTGGAGGTTCAGGGGTAGTGCCTCCGAAGAGATGTTTTTTGCGAAAATTGCCATGTAAAAAATTGTAATTTCATAGTCAATCTGGACTGTTCATTATAAGGTTGCACATATGAAGGTAGAAGTTATGTTAGGGTTTTTTCCCTAGAAGGTAACCCTCTTTTATGAGGATTTGTACCATGGTTGCGTATGAGTGTGAATATTGTATTGTTGGTTGTGGAGCATGATTCTCTTCCTGTTTCATAGGTCTTTGTTTTCAACCATGTTTATACCCCATGAAGACTGTACACCCTGGAATATTGTACACCCCTCCACGTGGGAGGGTTGCAGGGGAGGCTTCCCCCCCCTATGGGGTCCAGGGGGCTCATCCCCTAGGTTAAGGGGTCTAGGGGAAAGCGGGCCCTCGACAAGTATTCAGGGGACAACGTTCCCCAATGGCGGTTTGAGGGCGAAGCCCCCAAAGGAAAATTTTTCTTGTAAATGTATATTATAATTTCATAGTAAATTTGGACCGTTCATTATAAGATCGCAGATCTGGTGGTAGAATTTATGTTAGGGTTTTTTTCCCTGATTTTGGTTTATGACCAGGACCATGACACATTGGGAGTAGGTAAGTTTTAACCCCTTTGGCATGGTCCCTACATTGTTAAATGTACCTTGAAAAGAGGAGCTTATGAGCTAGTTGACTATGATGAGAATCCTTTTTCATTGCCTAACAATGGGTTTAACTTAAGAATTATTATTCTTAGGCCATCCGACCACACGATGCTTTGTAAATAGGTGTGTTTTTGTTTGGTTTTGGAGTGGTGTGTTTTCTTTTTCCATGTGTTCATTGTCTTGGTTAGCTACTTATCATGATTTATGCTTGATTTGTAGATGTCATTGTCCTCCTCAACTTACGTGGGATATGATGAAGGTGCCAACCATAGTACCCAGAACATTGCTTCCACTGCTTGGTTGTTTTCTTTGCCCACTTACTAGCTCGTGAGTTCGAGAGGTGTCTACCTTGGGCCTACAACCAATAATATTGCAGAGTATAGTGTCATCATTAAACTATTGTCTGAAATGCTCTCCCTTGGCATTTATCCGCTAGTTTCTCGACTGGAATCTTAGCTTTTGGTGTCACATTTGAATCTCACATATAGCATCAAACATCCCGTTCTATTGTGTAAGTATTTGAGGGTGTGTCTTCTTGAATGTTACTTTGAGCATATTGGATATTATTTAGCTAACTACATGTTAGATTGGCACTTGTCCCATTAACATTAAGTATTTAATCATGCATGTACATAACACTTGGGTCAACATTCATAACATTTACACATCCATAGGTAGTAGCTGAAACAAAACATGTATATATATCATCATAAAGTGTGATTACATCTTTCCAAAAAACAGGTGCATATATAAAATTGGGGCTCTACTAGCCTCCTCATACATAAACATGTCAACCGACTAATATGTGAGTCTAGTATAAAATGGGGTATAATTGGCTATTTAGTCCTCATTTTCACCACCATGGTACCAGAAAACAACCCCAACCACTTTTTGGAGAAGTTGGCGAAAGGGGTGGGAAACTCCCTCTATGTGTCGCCATAGGTGTGTTGGAATCTCATTCTCTGGCGTGGGGGGGAATCACATGGTCATCCCCTCTAGGTTACATCGTACTTGAAACAATTATTCAATGTTGTGACCTCCTTCCCCTCCTGACGACTCCTTGTCACTTCTCATGCGGTGATCTCAGCCCCATCCTTCTGGATGCTCCGATCCTACATATGAAAAAACAAAAGAATATGTGTTAGCATTCACCTACCCAAAAAAATCATATATGACAAAAACAATGAAAAATGAAAATATATAAAAAACCAAAAACACACTTACCCATGGGTCCCCATGCCTCGCCTGGGGGAAGCGACAACTCTAGATCCTAGAAGAAGTCAGTTCCCGCATAGGGGTATTCCAGAATGCTAATGACATGGTGACACCAGCATCTTTTATTAATTATTTGATCTCATTATTATTTTAATGTCATTTTTACTTTAATTGACCTTGAAATCTAGTATATGCACCTTGATAGGGTTACAAGGACTTTTTTACAAAGATGGTGACATTCACTAAACTTGAGGTACATGTTCCTAAACTGGCATATAGGGATACACTTTTCCCTGCATTTCCTGCCTGGCATTATTGTCCATCCATTCTTCCAACACTATGCCTTAGGTTCGATCCCGATTGGTTGTGACATTAGCCACTCCTTTTGCACGTCGTAACTGGTTCGATAGTGTCCACCCTCCATGGGAACCCTAGTTAGCACCCAGATTTGCATTCGGTGCCCATACTGCATTTTCTCGTAGGATCAAGATCCATCCTTTAGCCTCTCCATGAATTGATGACTGAGCCTCATTATTCTCTCTTTGTCTATATTATGGCCACATACCGTAGGGGTTCTCGAAAATTATTTATTTTTTCTTAATGGTCACATATACATTTGTTGCCTGTGTGATGCCTTCCGTTGTTGCGCTACTATTTTCCCATATATCACTTATCACTATTGCAATAGACTTGACCATCTACCTCTTGCATTATTTGGCCTCTATTTTGAATCCACCTACCCAAGGAGAGACCAACTGCTAAGAGTGGATCTCACTTTCTTTCACCCTTTGAATTCATTTTTCTTAGGTTGGTTCCATGCGCTTAGAACATAGGAGCATGTTGTTAAGCCACTTGTTCTCTCCCATCGAGTACACTTTTATCTCTTTTTTGGACTCGTAAAAGGACAAGAAAAAGGAAAATATCGAGCATACTTGCGTCATTCTTTTTTTCTCATTAAACCATGAAGGATACCAAGCATACTTCTATTCCTCTTTCGTGCTCATTAAACCATGAAGGAGGAAAACATACAAAAAATCACAAAAATGAGTTGGGGGTTTTCACCATTGGTCTATTCTTAAAATGGTTGCATGAGTCAAGTCTCCCTTGAACACGACACTTGTTTGAGTCCTCATCATATAGTTTGTTTTCATCTTTCCTAGGATCCATCCCAGTAATATGAGTCAGAGATACTCCTCTGACTAGTTACTCTTCTAGTTGTCATGGAGATTACTTCGATGCCTCCTGCGTTGTTGCACTATATTCATCTAGCTCTTGTGTATTGTTGCCAAGTCACCATTGTGTTGTGCTATATGTTCAAGGGAAGTTTAGGCCTAATTTTGGGAAAATTAATTGCTTATGAAAACAATCAAATTCCAAACCATTAATTATCAATCCAGGGTGCATCTGTTTATTTCAAAGTTACGATGCAAATTCTATGCAGGTTACAATTTCCCTTCTAACATTAGTTATCTAAAATGTGTTGCAATAATTTAAATCAAACCAATCTTGCAAACATGGAAGGCAATCCACACAACAGGAAAAAACGAATAACACACTTTGGGAAAGTAAACCACACCACACAACAAATGTTTGATCAGTGAAGAAATCTACTCTATTTTACACACCCCATGACATATCGGGAAGGTATCTCTATCTATTGGAAATAAATTGGCAAAAAGGTGAATCTTAACTTGCAGGAAAGAAATCACACCACTCTTGCAGAAATGAAAGCACACTGATAGGAAATTACATCACTCAAGAAAGTGTTGGTTGCTTAGGTCCCTACTCTCAACCACCTACGGGGATCAGTAAGCGGTGGATTGTGCTAGTCCTATGCTCTCAACCACCTGTGGGGATTGGCTAGAAGCACACAACACACAAGGAGATCTAATTCAAATCACTCTTGCAGGATTGAATAAATCAAATTTTATCTATTTTACATAAAAGMAATAGTTGAAAAGGAAATGTTCACACTCTTGCATAAATAAATAAATTGAACTAAAATATGTAYTCCCCGATTGCCATGCAATCATAAAACAAATCATTTCTACTAATCTAAAACATGCAAAAATTAATTGAAACTCATACAATGATAAAAGGAAATGATGTTATTGAAAATGCAACAATTACACATACCATGAAATCTCAAAGCTATAATCTACATTAACATGAGATCTCAAAGAAATATGATTTATCCCATCATAGTCTGGACAATTGCTCCAAGAGTCCCCCCATCCCCAAGAATGAATAAGGAACTCTATTTCTACATGAGTTTGTCTAGAAACTAAAATAACAAACAATAAATGCAGATCCAAAAGTTTCTCTTATGGTTATAATAATTTACTAATAAATAGAAACTAAAAGTCAACTAGTAAATAATTACAAAATCTTTGTAATAATCCAAAACTAATCAAACTAATCTCACCAATGGTTCCAAGATTCTCTTCTCATTTAAGAAGATTTTTTCTAATCCAAATTCATGGCATATTGATGGTTCAAGGTGAATTTTCGTGGATTACAAAACTATCCTATTGAGTAACAACAGTTGTGACATCACAGGTAACAACAAATAATAAAATGACGATTTCTAAAAAAGTATGATTTGCGGTTTTACAATATTTTGAGGATATGATTATATTGACCTAATAATGCCTCGTATGAAAAATATTAAGTACCCACTTCATGGATATTTAGTTATAAGTGTAACAACAGTGATGATGTAGGAGTAACAACAAGTTGCAACAAATTGTAAAAACTTAATTTCTCAAAAAGTACGATCTGGGTTGTTGAGATATTTTGAGGATAAACATATTTTGACTTAATAAAGTCTTGTACAAGAAATATCAAGTAATCACATCGTGAATCTTCAGTTGTAGGAGTAAAATTAGTGACAACGTAGGAGTAACAACAATGACAGCTGGTTCTGCAACAATCACAAACTAAACCACCTTGTCAATGATAAGTGAATAATATGTTACCTCTCTAATATTTAACCATAATTCAAATAAAATACTAAATAAATGTAATGGAAAATACCTTGGTTCTAAATCCCTCATATAAGCATTAAAAATGATTAATAAACACTAATACAATGTTATGGGTAAGCACGAAGGGATTAAAAATAGGGAAAGCGGATGTAAAAAGGATGACAATTTCCTGTCCCAACACCTGAGTCATTCATTGTTGTTTTGTTGACTTTTCGAGTCGGATATCCCTATGTTAGTTGTACTTAGCGATCCTCTATCTTCACATCATCTCTCGTTGTATGTTTCATGTTGATTAATGGGGTATACATCAAGGCTCTCCTTCGACGAATCTCTTCCTATCCTTCAACGAATCTCTTCCCATCGACTTCAACATACTATCTAGGAGAGGGATCTAGAAACCAACTAGTACCTTGGATCTTGCAATAATTAATGGTAGACCTCCTCATGATCGACAGTGGGATTACATCATTGACTCTTGATCGATTGATTCTACAAGTGTATGATTTTAGATCCTTTATTCACACTCGCTAGATTGTACTAGGTACCTTGGGGTCCACCTTCATCATTGGTGGGTCCCCTTGCATCTGTTAATGGTGTACATTAATGATCGATAATCAAATGGTTTCTACCATGCTCAACATTAGCTCATCTATTCACATATTGTAGATTTGTACCATCGGGGTTTGGGATGAAGAATCAAGAGTATTGTTATGTTGTCCATTTGCAAAGGTGTTTGTTCCATCCATCATAGCTAGAAGTCAGAGTGCCTAGCCTGACCAAGAATCCAAGGAGGATAAAGGAGAAAGGATTCAAGGGAGAATGACATCATCAACAAGGTATTCTTTGATGTAAGTTCTCTATTATGTTAATATATCAATGGTTCCCCCCTTTCCTAAGACTTTCCTTTGTTATATAGTTCTTTGGAGGAGGTTTGGGAGAGCTTATAGATCTTCTAGAAACCACTAGAGACTCAAATGTTTACCAAGAAGATACAACTCATTCCTTGCAACTCCCTAAATCTAGAAGTTTCAAGGGACATCGCTTGTTGAACACTGCTGAGGAGTGATGATCATTGTTTGTTCTCCATTATGTGTCCATCAATGATCTCCAAAAAGGCTCGGATCTTAGGTAAAACATGTATTTTGGCTTACATCTTGTCATGGATTCCCTTTTGGCCTGTAGGGTGGAAATTAAGGATATAACACCAACTTCAATGAGCTCTTCTTAGGCTTCACTTTCAAAAGCACATGCTCTCCCACGTTAAATTCTCTAGATGACTTACTATTGTCTGCATAACTATTCTATATATATTGTTATTCCTTCAAATTATGCGTAATTCTAACCATCTGATATTCAATATCCTTAAGCAATTCTATACAAAGTACCACTTTGTCTCTTGGGTTGTCCTAACTTAATGGACTATTTCATTTTCTACCATACAAAGCTTCAAATGGGATCATCTTCAATGAAGTTGGATACCCATTATTATAGGAAAACTCAACCAAATGCATTTAATCCTCCCACTTAATGGCTTATCCATTACACACATTCTCAACATGTCTTCAATTACCTAGTTGAGCCTCTCTATCTGCCCATCTGACTATGGATGGTACGTTGTGCTAAAATTTAGATTTGTCCCGAATCCCTTAAATATTCCTCTCCAAAATTTTGAAGTAAACTTTGTATCTCTGTCTGAGTGATCTAGGTGGATAGCAGTGGCCACCCGCCTATTCCATTGGTTCAAAATATAGTTTTCCACCTTGGTATTTTTCTATGGTTTTTCATGTCCTGAACTTTCAGAGTCGTTTTGGGGCCCTAAACGATATTTTTTGGAAATTTGAGGGGATTAGGGTTACCAACAACATACCCTGGCCCTAGCCAAAAGTTGTACTTATAGGATAGAAATTTCAAATTGTATACCGAGCACCCCAAATAGAGATTGTATTCAAAATTTATGCCCTCGGGATGTTGATGTATCAACGACCCCCATCGGGGCCCAAAAATATTTTTTCATTTCATCTTCTGGGGTTAGAGTTTTGGATGTTGGGGTTTTTTCAATGATTCTTTATGTTAAAAAGGCATTTTCATCCTCATTGTAATGACAACATATTGTGAATGAGAATAGTTGTCACATCTCTATATTCAAAGATAAACTACCACCATTCTAGTGAGTTCAGTTCATTCTTCATTTTACAGTTCATGTACATTTAATTCATTAATATAAATTGTGTATTATTGTATCTATGTGTTTCTTGCAATACTTCTATGTACTTCCTTGTTATATTTCTTCCTTCATGTCATTATCAGCATAATATGAATCAGTGGTATTAGATTAGTCTTCTCTTTATTTGTTTCTATGTGCATGTCCCCAATGAGGACGTGGTATAAGAAGTTGGGACTTGAACTACTTGAGCCTTTGAAATACCATCATCACCGACCCCAATGAACTCCCATGGTGGAAGACAAGAGAGACGATGGAGTAGGAGATCCTATTCATCTGTTGCTCAAGGAGGCCCTCACATAAAAAAGGGACGAAATGATGGAGAATTTTTCCCAAATCCTTTGCCGAATGATGGCAAAAAAAAAACACAGCTTCGTCAAACGACCACTTTGGAAGAGTTGTCCCCTTAAAGGTACAATTTGATTTTGATATTCCCACGTTTGAAGGTTAGATAGATGTGTATGATTTGGAAATGTGATTAAATCTGCTAGAAGGTTATTTTTCTGTCCACAATTTTTATGATAGGGAAAATATCACCTTTGTGCTCCTTAAGGTTGTTCCCCATGTCATAAATTGGTGGGGGATTTACTGTTAGAAGAATTCCACACAGGAGTATGGAATGTTTGAGGACAAACCCAATTGGGATTTTTTTATGGATTTTGTTAAGGAACAATATTACCCTATTGGAAACTATGACAACCAATACATGAGATGGACCACACTGCATCAGGAGAGGTACCAAACAGTGTTGGATTTCACAAATACCTTCCATACCTTGCGCATCAAGATGGGTATCAAAGACATCTAGTTATAATATCTTTGGGGTATACAAAGGTACATCCAAACATAAATGGAGTTTTTGGACATCTTTTGACTGGCATAAACTTATCAATATGCTGTCAAAATTGAGCCAAAATTTAAGCAGCGGGAGTTTGGGTTTTCAAATATGCAAAAACTTAAGTATGGTAAAGGAGACCCTAACTCATAGAACATACAACCTCAAGACATCCAATCCAAGTCACATGAAAAGAAGAGTATCAAGAAGATGAAGAAGCACACTCGAAAGTGGTGTGACTTCCACAAAATCCCTTGGCACAACACTAATGAATGTCACGTGAAACAGTCATTGGTGGACGAGCTCAAAGAAAATGAGTTGAGCCATGACTCAGACTCTGATTCAAAAAACGATAAAAGGAAATAGATCACTGATGTAGAACCCACTGCTACGGCCATGACCATAACAATCCAACTAGAATAACTAGAGGATCCTAAGGAGGGGGGGAACCTCTTCCATTCACAGATGTGGGTGAAGGGGACCTCACTGCATATCATTTTTGATAGAGGAATCCAAAAGAGACTAATCTCAACAGAGGTCATCAAGCAATTGGAGTTTCCTACAACACTGTTGGGATGAACTAGTGGTCTATATTCCTCAACATTTTCTTATAAATCCGAGTAAGTAAACTTATGAGGGACTAACACCATATCTGTATATTTGATCTTGGATCTACCTAAGAATTCATGGTATAAATCAAATAGTAAAATGCCAAACTCATAGAAAAAAATTAATTCCTATGTTCTCAGTCACATAGGATTGACCGTCAAATGGTAGGGACTCAGATTGCAAGAATTCACTTTGTGTGCTTGCTTACAAATGCACTCTGTCTTGGCCAACTAGGTTTTGATATTAAGAAGGAATATTTCTAAATGTGAGTAAAAGTCTAGCTGGAAATAAACTTAATCTATCCAATACTGAAATGAAATATGCTAGTAGGAAAACGTACAGACTAAGTTCAATCTTTGAGTATATTTTGTTAGAACTATTGGTATAGCATAGTAGATGGAATAACATTCAATTGTTCGATTCTCTTTACATCATCATCCTAAACAATTACTCACCATACACAATGTAACATTACATGTAATCTAAGATTATGCATCTATAGGAAATTATAGTGAATAAGAAACAATAACAAGTATGAAATTGACAAAGAGGAAGTACTTCCAACAAATATTGCTTAAAGATAAAGACAACACATACCAGGGGGGGCTTCTGGATATGGTGTTAATTAAACTCAGAACGTATAGAGAACTTTAACTCATAATATAAATCATAATTTCATTATATAGATTTCAAGGAAAATATCATCAATTACAATATGTCTTCAGGTTCATAACAATATTCTCACTAACTCTTTATGTTATGTTTCTTGTCTTTTATAGATATTACAAACAAATCGAGTGTTCCCCAATACACTCTGTTTTCAAAAATGAATTACAGGAAAATAGTTCAGATCTCCATTATAGCATTTGACATAACTTTTCCTTTATCTTCTAGATCACATCCTTGATCTTTTGATAAGTTGATCCTCGCTCCTTGCTTTCAGCATCGAATCCCCAATTTTATGAGTGAGCTGACATATTTGCAAATAGTTCTACGGGTTTACTGTAATAACTATCTACCTAATTTGAATATCATTGACCTCTGGGTGATGAATAGAATGGGGATGAAAAAGTACATAAATCATCATTTTCTAGTATTGGTAAAGTATCTCTAAGTGGAAATTCTTCCTTAGAGCGAGTGGTGACATGCAAATCTATAATTCTTGTAATCACTCATGAAACAAAGTAAATTCCCATAATAGCTAGATTATAGGTAATTTTGCTAAGGAAATAGTTCTAACATCATTTACAAGAGAAAAACAAGAGTTAATCTCAATTAACAACTTATTACCTTATTTACACTCGTTATGCCACCAATTAGGTAAAACTGGGAAAAAATAGTTGTTTTTGAGGTCAAAATGGAGGAAAATGGAGCTGGAAAAAGAGTCAAATCTAACACCCAACGAACACCACACCCACAACCATACAACATCATGTGGCTTCACCATGGACAATATATTTGTGTCATCTAGCAGTGTCACATGTCCTACGACATCAAGCCTTCAAGAACAAGGTATTGTGTGATGTTTCCCCATTGGAAATATTTGATGTTCTTTTAGGCCAACCATATATGTGGAAGCATCATTATGTTTATGAGTCTTGACCTCGTAGTTTCATTGTTACTCTAGGAGGTCATTTTATAGGGTACTAGAGGTAGTTATGATTATTATCTTGGAAAAAAAATGCCACAAAGTAATCTCTCATACCACCAAGTTTAGCCTCTTCACGATGCAGTCCGAAGGTGAACAAAAGGAAACTGTGACCATTATAGCCTCAACCAAATAACTTTTTATCTAGAAGAAGCAAGTTGAAAATATTGTAGAAGAGCACAAAGATATTCTTTCATCACATACGGGGGTGCCTCCACACTACCCAATCAAGCAAAGATATAATAGAGCCCTTCATATCTCTATTTTCCAAAATCCTTTTCAGGTGTTCTTGGGGTTCCATCCATTAGCCCCCTTTGATATATCTCTTCATGATGCATATTCACTGACAAAGTCCTCCCACACTCAGACCAATGCATCTCATGCAGCTAGATTGATTGAACAGATCCAACCCCTCCAACAATAGGTTCATGACATTCTTCAATAGAATAATGCCAAGTACAAGCAGGACAACTTATTTAACAAGGTAAGAGGCTCACCAAGGTTCTGATTAAGCAAAAGCTTCCCCATCTCCCACAAGAGATTGTTGCAATGGGGACCATTACTTCCGAAGGTGGAGGAGAGATGTAGATGGATATCGGT
>JASDQU010244068.1:30595-43723 GCA_032191745.1 Picea mariana | reverse complement strand
CATCCTTATTCAAACCTGGCCAAAATAATTTTCTTCTTACTACTACAATTATTTTTTGGTAACCGAGATGTCTGGCATATGGAACATTATGCATTTCCTTTAACAACAAGTCCCGATGTTCTTCGAAACTAGGAACATAAACTTTGTTGTTATGCATAAGGAATCAAACATATTTAAGCTCATACCCTTTGAATTTATGGTGTACATTATCTTGTTGTAAACTCTCTTTTACCTATAGGTAATGTTGGTCTATAACAATAACATCTAAAATTATGCTCTTTAAATCTGATTGATGCATACTAATTGTTTTAGCATGCATGAGATGTACTCTTCTGCTAAGTGAATCAACAAATTTATTTTCTTGCACAACTCCAACATTATTGCACAACTAAGCTCTTTGGATATGATTATGAGATCATTTACAAGAAATGAAAAGACAATGCGATTTCTGATGGTCTTTCAAGAAAATATGAAGATGAAGGGTCCATTTTTCCCTCTCCTTCATTGTACCAGATTGGCTTCAATCCGTTCACCAAGAATGGCTGCAAGATCCCAAAATTTCGAGTTTGATCCAACAATTGCAAGACAAATCTCTAGTTTCCCCAGGGTACTCTTACCACAATGATGATCTTCGCTACAAAGGTCATCTATATTTAAGTAAACAAACACAACTTAAATCCATGGTTCTTTCTAAGCTTCATGCTACACCAACAACTGGGAACTCATGGTTTACCATAACCTATGATAGGGTCAAACGTTCTTTTTGTTGGGATGGTATGAAATAGGATGTTCACACGTTTGTGGAAGAATTTGATGTATGCCAATGAAACAAGGGAGAAACAGTCATCCCCAGGCACATTACAATTGCTTTCGATCCCACCCTCTATTTGGAGGGATATCTCTATGGATTTCATTGTTGGATTATCTAAATCGGGCAATAAGTCATTCATCATGGTGGCAGTTAATCGTGTTTCCAAGTATTCTCATTTCCATGCACTTCAACACCCATTCACCGCCTCCACTGTGGCTCAATTTTTCATGGGTCGTATCTTCAAGCTTCATGGTATGCCTCATTCTATTTTTTCTGATAGAGATCCCACTTTCACTAGCAATTTTTGGCAAGAAATGTTCAGGCTACAAGGCACACAATTGCATCTCAATACTGCTTATTATTCCTAGAATGATGGTCAAACTGAAGTTGTCAACAATTGTTTGGAAATATATTTGAGGTGTTTTTCATCTGAATGGAAAAATCAATGGGATCAATGGTTACCCCTAACTGAATGGTGGTACAACACTTCTTAAACCATACAACTACTCGCATGACTCTTTTTGAAGTAGTATATGGACAAAATCCATCTTCATTTCTATCATACATGCCCGACATCTCAAAGGTCCAGGCATTTGACCAAACTCTTACAGTGTGAGAAGATATTCTCTCTACCCTCAAAGAGAATTTTGTCATGGATCAGAATCGCATGAAGCAACAAGCAGATCAAGGTCACTTAGAATGTCAATTTGCTGAATGGGACTATGTGTTTCTTCAACTATAACCTTATAAGAAGAATTCACTCAAGGTTGACCATTGTCATAAAATGGCACCCAAATTTTATGGTCCTTATATAGTTCTCAAATGTGTGGGACATGTGGCCTATCAGTTAACTTTTCCTATTCATTCTAAGATCCATCCTATTTTTCATGTCTCCTGCTTAAAGAAAGTGATTGGCACTAAGTGCCAAAATCAAAACAATCTTCTCAATTTGGATGAAGAAGCCTCCATCTAGTTGCAACAAAAATCAGTCTTGGACCACTGTGAGTGTCATCTCCGTCATCGCACCATCAAGGAAGTATTAGTCCAGTGGAAAGATACAACTCCAGTGGATGCCACCTGGGAGCCAGCTACCATTCTGCAACAATTTCCTCATACAAACTAGTACATGCTTATCATTTGAGGCTATTGTACCAACTAAGATATTGTTCACACTAGAAGAATGAAGAGCACTTGAGTGTCCCATTGCTCCAATATCTCAAGGAGATGAGAAAAAAAGGTCCAATAGAGAAAACCTATAGCCTTATCCCACCATGGACCAGTGAAGCTGCTTATATCTAGAGGGGAACATGTTGTTCTAGTTAAAGTAGTATTGGAAGCGATTCCAATCCGTTGGATGCCACTTGCATGGCTTCCAAAAGGAGTCCAAGAAAGAATAAGTTGCATATGCTACATGTTCATTTAGTCACGGGAACATGGGAAAAATGGATTTGTACTAGTATCCTGGAAAAAATAGCATTACGTAAGGCCCATGGAGGATGGCGACTTAAGAATATTTTTTTGTTCTCAAATGCATTAGTTGTTAAGAATGTGTGGCACTTAGTTCAAACGTCTAGGTTATAGGTTCAAGTCATAAAGGCTAAGTACATATCTCTAGACTCTACAGAGGAATGGCTTAGAAATCCTATAAAAATAATCCAAAACACATCGATAATATGGAAAGCAATAAATTTAACTTTCCCATTGGTTGGAAATTGGTTACTATGGAAAGTTGGAAAGGGGAGATAGTCCAAATTGGATTGGATCCTTGAACCAAAAGTTGAGGTTTTCACAAGTTACCTCCACATATGATAAAAGAGTTAAGAAGTAAAGGTTTGTATACCTTAAGGAAGATAATAAATTGGGAGAGGACAACTCTTTGGCAACAACATTTATTAACCTAGAGGGAGATTGGATAAAGGAAGAGGATACTTTCATTTGGAAGAGATACACAAATGATTTAAAAAATGGTTTTTTCAAGACAAAAGGCGATGAATATCTACTTGTTTGATCATAAAATACCATGGGTGAATATGTTCCAAAAATCGAATATAAGACTTTAGCAACTGCAGGAAGAGAGGATTTCTAGAAGTAGTCATGGAAAGTTGTATGGAAGATCAAATGCCCATCAAAATCTAAAATTTTCATGTGGTTGATATTGAACAACAAAGCCCCCTCTTGAGGCTTATTACAAAAGATAAAATTTGTGGGACCTAGTTGGTGGTGTCCATGTTAGCAAGTTGAAGAAACAAATTCTCACATTTTTGTGTCTTTCCCATTTACAAAACAAGTACAAAAATAAGTGGAAGGTATGATTGGTTTAAAAAATGTTTAGGTGGGAAATTACATTGAGGAGGTGTTTAGGCACTAGTGCACAAATAGGGAAACTAGAAGGTTGATATCACTCTCATTAATTATTGCTTAGGGAATATTGTCTACTAGAAACTTGAAACGATTCAAACTATTTGAGGACAAAGAAACATTACCTTTGAAATGCATTGTTCAAGCTCTAAACATTTTATAGGTTTTTCTCCAAATTCAAGATTGGCAATCTATACATCAATTTCAAGAAGAATATGTGAATAAGAATAAGGATACTCCATGAGCTTACTTTGATGTGCCTCTTAGGGGTTGGACAAGAAACATATCTTTGTGACTAAATACTTTGATCAATATATGTAATTGTGTATGCCTACGTAAGCCACTTGGTTTGCAAGACATTTCCATTTAAAATAAACAAGATAACTTCTTATTTTGAAAATCTATAAAAATATAAGATTTAATTGTTCTAAAGTCCATTTTTAGCATTAAGGTTCTATATAATATAAAACTAAAAATTTAATAATAATAAATTAATAAGAGTAAATTAATCATTATTCACAAATTTATTTACATATAAAATAACTTTTTTTAAATAAAAATATATTAATTATTAAAAAAATGAACTTTGTTTATCATTTTAAAAATAAAAACATATAAATTATGAAAAATATATTAACTATACTATATGTTTCAGGTGTGCTCAAGCTTCACTCATAAACTCACATTTACCTCACATAACATAGTGAGCATTAGTAGTGCACTCCATCACCTACTATTCTACACCATGGAGGCCTATATTAATTATGAATATTATATACACATTTATCTAAATTTATTTTAATTTGAATTTTTTAAATATAAATAAATTTACATCTCAATTATTATTTTTATTTATTTAAATATTTGATAAATTTAAATTTAAAAAAATATATATGTTATTTTAATAAATAAATGTGATAATGATGACTGAAATCCATCAAATGAAATATAATTGATTGAAGAATTATTTAATGTGCTTTAATAATAAAAAATATTTAGTAAATCATCTTGATTTTAATAAATTAAAAAATAATAGTGTAATCATCCTTGCGATGCCAGAGTTGTTCTCTGGTAATGTAATAGATTTGAGACTTTCAGATTAATAGAAGTCAACCTCTTTTCATCTCTTTGTAAAAACTGCGTTGAAACACTCGAGCATGGAGGATCCAGTCGAGGGTTGTTATGCTGTTGTAATGTAGGTTTGATTGCAGTTGTATCCTGACAGGTTATAGTCGACTCCCTTGTGATATTTTTCCCTCTTACACTGAATGGCTCGGGCATGGAGGATCCAGTCAAGTTGTTGCAGCTGCATGGTGATGTAGGTTTGATCATTGTGTTGTTGTGGCTATGTTGTTTGGACATATTTCAGTGTCTGAAACTTGAGCTTAAGAGTGATCTTGAGTCTGATTTTTTCTTCTCCAAGCTGCTTGAAGGCATGAGGCCCATAAAAGCCTTGTCCACCTTTCTTACTAATTATTCCCTCTGCTCACACTTAAACTCAATTCACTGACTGAAGTTAGTTGTGGCCCTCACTTCCCTGTACATTTCCTGTCTAGTTCTGTGTTGAACATCATTCAGATTCTGAGTTTTGTCCATTGACCTCCATCCATATAAAAATAACATCCACCTATTTTGATGGGTACTGGGCTTACCTCTGCCGCAATCCAGAGGTGACTTCTAGTGTTTGGCTCCATAGGGGATGGCATGCTCCTTGCGAGCTGCCAAGAACAAGTAGTTACAGTTTCCTTAAGCATTGGGCTATGGAGTCGATATCAAAACATCATGCTAAAAAATACAGATCGATAAGTAAAAAATGAAAATAAACACACATGCTCGAAGGAGCTTATTTACGTACAGTCCTAAACTAATTGATTTTTACACAGTGTTAGGTGAAATCAAACTTCCACCATAGACATTAAAGTAACTTCCTAACTGGAATTCCTTTTATTCTATCAGTAATTGATAATAAATAATGCAATTGTGACAGCAGAACGGTTACATTCTCCAGCTTTCCTCTTAATGATGAGGCTAGGATAAAGCTGGGTGACTTCAAAACATGAAGGAAATACAACTCCATGTATTCCTTCATAGGCTCATAGGACAAGAGACAAACTCTAGAAAATTTATAATAGATAGCCTTCTCTGCTACATAGCGGCTCAGAGATTGTTGGATGTCTCTGGAAAGCACAGGTGGGTGAGAGGCTGATGCAGGATGAATTCTCTCGGGCGATGGTTTCTCACTGAAAGGCTCTAGACATGCGATAAATGTCCCCTTCTATTGCTCCTCTAGTTCTTCTGGTTCTTCTTCTTGTCTCTCCCAAGGGTCAAACTCATAATCATCATAAACAGGACCCATGGGAAATATCTTCTCTTCATCATGCCGCTTAGGATGTATGATTTCCTAACAATGATTTTCCTTAACGAATAGAGGATAAGGCTCTATTGTATGCTCTTGGAAATCCTACATATCTAGCTTGGAATCTGATTCGTAGATGTCATATACATGCTGATTGATCCTCTGGTCAGCAAACTACGATGTGGGGCTCTGTTGCTCTTCATTTGAATAATCATCAAAGCTAGGGACAACAGGCACCTCAGGAGAAAAATGCAAGGCCTCTATAGCCATGAAATATTCACTATCATCCTTAGTAGAGCTACCAAGAACATTCGCCTCAAGGACTGGAAAATACTCTGCACTTTCTTCAGATTGCAACCTTTCTAGTTAGGCAGAGAGATATTTTACCAGTTCCATTACTTTGCCCAAAGCATATTCATATTCCTCATGGTCCTCATCCTCACAACCTTCATTAGACACAACCATATCTTGATCATGGCCTTCACATTCCTCACAACAATTATGATATATTAACTTAGAGGAATAATACCTTTGACAATGCTTATTAAAGGTTGCATGAAACTGTTCTAGGGAGGAGATGATAGTAGGGGGAAAGGATTGATACCACTCACGGGCATTCCCATCCAATGAGAACACGAACATCATCATTAAAACATCCTCATGATGTATCTGTGACTGATGTATGAGTTCATGAAACTCATGGAGATGTCGAGCAGGGTTGTCCTCTTTATGTTCTCTAAATATGGGAAAATAATCACCCCATTCATCCATAGTAGGGACAACATTAGGAAAACCAAGAACAACAAAAAAATTAAAAGGAGAAAACCTTTGAGTTAGGATTTTGTTCATTTCAAATCAGTGGAGTTGCCATTTGATCCTTTAACCATGGATTCGCCAAGTGAATGATATGAAGTAGAAGTGTGTCTTGCCTTTGTTCACTATCAAAGACTAGATATGATCGTTGTGTTCTCCCAAGGGCTACCAGGTGTAGCCAGAAGCAGCCACACTGAAACAGTGGAGTCGCCAGGTGCAAGTGCAATCTTCAAAGGTTCTGATGTTTGATGCACCTTCAGACTCAGAAGTTCATTGTCGTTCTACCCAGGGAAAATATACAATTCATTCCTCGGAAATGGCACTATAAATGTTAGCACTAGAAGTCACCTCTGGATTGTGGCAGAGGTAAGCCCAATACCCATCAGAATAGGTGTATGTTGGTTTTATATGGATGGAGGTCAATGGAAAAAACTCAGAATTTGAATGATGTTCAACACAGAACTCGACAAGAAATGTATAGGGAATTGAGGGCCACAACTAACTTCAGTCAGTGAATTGAGTTTAAGTGTGAGCAAAGGGAAGACTTAGTAAGAAAGGTGGACAAGGCTTCTATGGGCCTTAGGCCTTCAAGCAGCTTGGAGAAGAAAAATTCATACTCAAGATCACTCTTAAGCTCAAGTTTTAGACGCTGAAATATGTCCAAACAACATAGTCACAACAACACAATGATCAAACCTACATCACCATGCAGCTGCAGCAAGTCGACTGGATCCTCCATGCCTGAGCCATTCAGTGTAAGAGGGAAAAATATCACAAGGGAGATGACTAAAACTGTTCACGATATCGCTGCAATCAAACCTACATTACAACAGCATAACAACCCTCGACTGGATCCTCCATGCCCTAGTGTTTTAACACAATTTTTACAAAGAGATGAAAAGAGGTTGACTTCTATTAATCTGAGAGTCTCAAATCGATTACATTACCAAAGAAAAACTATGCCATCACAAGAATTACAAGATGGGAGCTCTGCTCAACCATTTGACGACCCTAAAAAAATATTAAAACTAACTCTTTATACTTAGAACAATCCCTAACTATCAGGAGAGTGATCTGATCAGTACATTCAAAACTTTGCATTTGAGCAGTCTTTGTCAGACTGTGCATGCATTCTTCTGTCAGACGTGAGTTCAGATCAGTATGGGTTTTGTAGGAAAATCTTCCCATAGGGGTACCACTGACTGATGGTTCTGTCGCCATGGTCGAGTCTTCCACACTTCTAATTACTGAGTGAGTCAAGGTTTCAACCACCCGACCTATCGTCCATCAACTTCTTTCAATTATTGCTCCTTCTTGGGATCACAACAAGGATGAAGGCCCAGGGGATGCTATGCACTGCTGGCGGACTTGTTAAGCTCACCCGACAATCTTGAAACCATGATGGTTTCACTCTGTAATGAAAGCAGGCACTTTCGTCCTTTGGTGCAGACCTTGTGAATTTGGCACCCTTATCGGCATGCGACCTCGGGCCATGACCCAGCTCTAAACATTGAAGGGAGCTTTGGGATTTCGCATTTTGAGGTTCCTCATATCACTTGACAACAAAAACCATGAATCCCAATTCGACGAAATCGCCCTACTCATATCAATGGTCAGGCTTGCTTTGAATTTGATGGCCGCGATTACCTCCTCGAAAAACCGACTCACTAGCTATGCGATGGGTGCTAAAATTCCTCCTGGACCCATTTCTCATATAACCACAGGCTGTGACGTTGCTCTTAACTCTTGGGTGCTTCGTTATTTCACGTTTCACGAACTTGCGTTGTGCTCCATGCTAAGATCTATGATTCTCCAAATCGCGATTTCTCAGATCTCGCGCCGAGCATCCCTCTGGTTTGGATGACCCAAATTTATTTCGCGATTCATGCTTTGTTGATTCTGCTGCCTACCCCTTCTTCAATGTGACCTCGGGCTGTGACCATGGGTCCAACTTCTGAGCATTTCGGGACTTTGTTTTTCATGAAGTCGGAAGTTAGCTTACCTCCCTTCTTTCAATTCCCAATTCTTTGACTTGCCCAGATCGATGGTCCACGGCCCTCTATGATTAAAGGCTCATATCAACTCATGAGTTCACACTTCGTGAGTCCTCACAACTCTACCCTTTGAATTTTCCCCTCTATGAGTCGGCGAAATGTTGATCTGCTGCCACCTGTCCTGCTGGATGGATGGCTCCTGCTGATTTCGGGTTTCGGGAGTTCAGACCTTTTGATGAACAACTTTAACAACATTCTGAACTCCCAACTCCCATGCTAAATTTCCACTGTTGATTTCTCCTCATAGGTTTCCTCCATCGCACATTTGAGCCCGCCTGTTTGTATTTTAAACCCAAAATAAGTTGTTCTACATGTTGCGCTCAGACCCTTCTTGTGCAGGCCATGGACCTGGATACCCTTCTTCCCTTGACAACTATATGTGATAACAGAGAGGAAATCCATGCATGGGGGCGCGTGAGTGAGTAAAACAGGTGTGCATTGGATGCGTGCCTATTCGAAGTATAGTTGTGCACTGTGTACAACTGTTTCTCTGGAAGCTGTGCACTATGTGCAACTGTTTCTCTGGCAGCTGTGCATTAGTGACCAGCTGTGTAACGGACAGGTGCACATGAATGCACGCATGTGGGTGTGATAGATCCACATTGATGCACATATGTTTCTTTGATAGTTGTGCATTGATGCAAAAATGTGAGAATAACATGCATGTATATGTGCGTGCCTATGGGGGGTGACAGTCGCGCACATGAGGCAAAGATGGGGGTTTTTGAAAAAACTTGTCTTTTTTAATTTTTTCGTTTTATGAATTGTGATGGTTGATCAAGTGTTGTTTGTGTGAATGTAGGTGATCAGGTTAGGATGCCATTCCACTAGAGGGAGAGGGACTGGGTGCACCTTAGGGAGGTGTTTAGAAATGAATCAGGTGTTTGAGGACCTTTGGCAGCCTGTGGGCTATTAAAGTTCTTCGACTTCCCACTGCTACGGGCACAGGAGTACCTGTTGCATTTTTTTATTTCTATGTGGGGCATTGAGCTACAGTGCTTCATTGTGTGGGGGGAGCAACTGACATTCTATATGATAGAGGATGTGCATTTCTTGATCGGGCTCCCTTTTCGGGGTCGAGCCCTACTTATTGATCCCTAGTTTCCAGGAAAGGCACACTTGGTAGACTTGGCTTAGACGTACTGTTCAGGGAGAGACTTTATGTCTGGTTCAGTTGTTTGGATTGTGGAAATGGATGCACTTATGCATCGTTGCATCGCAACGATGATCATGAGGATATAGGGATCCTTAGCTACTCAACGGATCAGTTGTGGTTAGTTGAGGGTTATGTAGAGAGCATTGGGTGGAGATCATTTTACATGGGTCTTGATGCTGCACACCAAGATGATGGGGCAACTCAACTGGTGTCAGGCCTCCATCTCAGGTGAGTTTTCCTTTGGGTCGGTCTTGGTGACGTGGTTCTTGGAGAGGGTGCACATGTTTCTCCCTAGAGTTTTTTTGTCAATGGTTGATGCACTGGAGCCACGCCTGATGCGGTAAGCATCCATTTTGGTATGACATGCAGATGGGGAGGGTGGCCATTATTTTACGGCCTCTATGGCATGTGTGTGGCACCAGATGCCACAAATTATACTGCGGTATCCATATGGTGGGATGGACTACCGCCAAGACCGAGATATGGTTTTACCTCCAGCAGAGGATTAGGACCATATAGGTATGTTGATGTGTTTTATGTTTTGTGATTTTGATAGTATAGCATATGTTTTATGTATGGATGGATGTTATCGTTTGTTTGTGGTGTGTACAGATGTGGGGCCATGAGGCTGAGAGGTGGAGATAGTTAGAGAGACAGCTCGTCAGGGGCCGGTGAGACTGCCACAAGTCAAGCCACAGGCAGGAGAGAGGCATAGGAGGGACGAGGCTGTTGTGAGGCCATCCAATGATGCGAGAGCAGGTAGGAGACGCTGATTTGATGACCCTAGTGAAGGACCATCGAATTTGCCTCAGGGAGAGGCCGACGGGGTGCTTGATGAGTTCCACCACCAATTGGAGGTGGTGCTATGGGGAGTGCTTGATGGCATGTGGACTTAGGTCCAGGACGAGAGAGTCTTGGAGCAGTGTGTGGGCCTTTCAGCAAAGTTGCGAACCCTGAGCCGCAGCGCAGCTGTGGTGGGGGCAACTATGACTGGGAAACTACCCCTAGGATCGGGAGGACCCCCAGCTAGTGGGGCACCTCCTCCCAATAGAGGACCTGATGGTGGTGCTCTAGAGGCACAATGAGTGCTCTTTTTTGGATATTTTTGTATTTATATAGTCCTGCGAGCCCATTTTTTATAGGGTAGCGTGACACCTATTTTGTACCTATAGGGATGAGGGGGCTCACCTGCCTATGGGCGATGTACATTTTGTACTTTTTTGTAAACATTGATGACACATTGATTGGTATATATATATGGATATACATTTTTGGGAGCTCTGTGATGTTCACATGTGATGATGTTTTGTGATGCTTTTTATGATGTCTAATATATATGTTGTGATAGACTTTTGATGATTTATGTATGTGTAAGGGTGTCTTGATGTGATAAATACCAATCTAACACTAGGTTAGCCATATTATCTGCTATTTGATTGAATTGTCGTGGAATATGTGTAAATGTGATTGAATCAAAATGTCGAGATAAAAGTCTAACTTGCAGGTATTTGCAGAAGAGGCAAGGATCGCAAACATAGTACACATTGTTGAGTCTTAGGACAACAAGTTGGGAATCTAATAAGACGCTAAGGTGACGAATATGCCGGTGAATGGCCTCGGAAAGGAGGCCAATGATGACTATGTATTCTTCTTGGTTGTTGGTTGTTGAGCCCAAACATATGTCGTTGAAGTGGACCAGTTCATGTGAGGGGGTATAGAGGGCCCAAGTGGCCTAAGCGAGATTTTGTGTCCATTGGCTAGCTTCGTCAACGTAATTGATGTGGTAGGCCAATGGAGGAAACATATGTCAATAACACAAATGGTAGATCATACATAAGTCATGGAGGGGAAAAAAGAAGATTAAAATATCTACAAATGTGTTCAAAGAAAGAAAATGCCTAGTGTAGGAGGACTACGCTCAGGCGTAATTTTTTTTTAAGTACAACCCGTTGATAGGTTCTTTGAGAAGGTAGTCTTCTGGAGAGGCCAGAATGTATGCACCTTTAGTGAGGCAGTGTTGGATGATGTAGGGTCCATGACATAATGACTCAAATTTCCCATGGTTGAGGGTATCATGAGATATATCGTAGGCAAGGACAAGGTCTCCTTCGTTAAATGAGCAAAGGTTGACATGGCAGTCAAAGGTGGCCTTTGACCATTTTTTAGCTGCCTCATTGTTCTGTAATGAAGACCGACTGTCTTCATCCAACGAATCTAAGTTCAACAAGTGTTGCTCCATTGGAGCAATGTTAGGTAATAGCTCGATAGTGGTGCGCAATGTGGGAATTTCCCACTCGATGGGGAGAGTGGCTTCAACCCCATGGACACGATGAAATGGTGTAAAACCAGTGGAAGTTTTAAAAGCATCGGGGGTAGGGATAGGGTTATTGAACCAATCTATATGTCGGATGGAATAAAATCCTTGGTTTCGATTGCAGATATGGAGGCTTAGCGAGGAGGGTGAAAGGCTTCTTGTGAGAGAAAGAGCTCTCTGTGATGGAGCGCATTCCATGGGAAATCAGGTGTAGTTAGTTCCTCAAGGATATCTTCATCGCAGTGGAACCTGCGAGAATATAGGGGATCTAGGGAAGTAACATTGGTGACTGTCATCATGTAATTGTCTTCAGGGGGTGAAGATGTAGATGGGGTATCACAAAGATGGTGTGATGGTGTGCTTGACATAAACCAGATGTTCATACACTGTGGGTTGTGAACCATGGGCGGGGATAAGATTTCATAAGGAAAATGAACTGAAGAGTTGGGAGGATTTGGGGGTAAATCCTCAGATAGTCTATCCATGAACCATGAAGGGGTAGGAAGTGACTCAGGTTCAGGGGAGATGATGTGAAATTTATCTGGAGAGGGAGTAGGGGGAATCACTTGTATCATTGGAAGTGAGCGGGTTGGAGGATGTTGAATAAGGGCTATTTGATGACACATGTATTCAACGATCGTAGTACACTGGTATGTGAAATGATCAAGTGAATCACAGAGAGAGAAAGGAAATCTCATTCATTCGTTGAATAAGGTCGTGACATAATTGATGTCAGTGACTCGGTTACTTGATGACGTGGGTGGAGAGGGGTCTTGCTGAAAGTTCTAGTGTACTGCCATGAGCGTCTGTTGAAACTAAGGTAGCATAAGGAAATGGTGGGTGTAGTGGCCATACTCTGAACAGATGGCACATGTGAATCTGGTTCGTAGCCCTTTACTACCTGTAGTAGGGGACGCAGTGGAAGTACTAGGTGTGCTTGGTGAAGTGATGAGCGATGTGGTCACTCGAGGGAGTTGGATCAAATTGTGTAACTTGGGGAGAGAGGGACATCTATTTGTGGGGTGTCCTTATTTCTCGCATAGCGTGCAAGGAGGATGAACTCAGGGGGGAAGTGAAGTGGTGGGCTCTTTCTTCTTCCATCTGCCCCCAGTTGTAGCAGTGGTGCTAGCAAGTGGGGGTAAGGGTGGTGTGGTTGGAGTTAGTACTGGAATATTCATTAGGATTCCCTTTGTTTGGGGAGGGAGGGATGGTTGAGGGACCATCGCGGGTGGGTGGAGATACCATACTAGAATGGAAAGCAACATG
>JASDQU010244068.1:0-18042 GCA_032191745.1 Picea mariana | reverse complement strand
TACAGACTAAGTTCAATCTTTGAGTATATTTTGTTAGAACTATTGGTATAGCATAGTAGATGGAATAACATTCAATTGTTCGATTCTCTTTACATCATCATCCTAAACAATTACTCACCATACACAATGTAACATTACATGTAATCTAAGATTATGCATCTATAGGAAATTATAGTGAATAAGAAACAATAACAAGTATGAAATTGACAAAGAGGAAGTACTTCCAACAAATATTGCTTAAAGATAAAGACAACACATACCAGGGGGGGCTTCTGGATATGGTGTTAATTAAACTCAGAACGTATAGAGAACTTTAACTCATAATATAAATCATAATTTCATTATATAGATTTCAAGGAAAATATCATCAATTACAATATGTCTTCAGGTTCATAACAATATTCTCACTAACTCTTTATGTTATGTTTCTTGTCTTTTATAGATATTACAAACAAATCGAGTGTTCCCCAATACACTCTGTTTTCAAAAATGAATTACAGGAAAATAGTTCAGATCTCCATTATAGCATTTGACATAACTTTTCCTTTATCTTCTAGATCACATCCTTGATCTTTTGATAAGTTGATCCTCGCTCCTTGCTTTCAGCATCGAATCCCCAATTTTATGAGTGAGCTGACATATTTGCAAATAGTTCTACGGGTTTACTGTAATAACTATCTACCTAATTTGAATATCATTGACCTCTGGGTGATGAATAGAATGGGGATGAAAAAGTACATAAATCATCATTTTCTAGTATTGGTAAAGTATCTCTAAGTGGAAATTCTTCCTTAGAGCGAGTGGTGACATGCAAATCTATAATTCTTGTAATCACTCATGAAACAAAGTAAATTCCCATAATAGCTAGATTATAGGTAATTTTGCTAAGGAAATAGTTCTAACATCATTTACAAGAGAAAAACAAGAGTTAATCTCAATTAACAACTTATTACCTTATTTACACTCGTTATGCCACCAATTAGGTAAAACTGGGAAAAAATAGTTGTTTTTGAGGTCAAAATGGAGGAAAATGGAGCTGGAAAAAGAGTCAAATCTAACACCCAACGAACACCACACCCACAACCATACAACATCATGTGGCTTCACCATGGACAATATATTTGTGTCATCTAGCAGTGTCACATGTCCTACGACATCAAGCCTTCAAGAACAAGGTATTGTGTGATGTTTCCCCATTGGAAATATTTGATGTTCTTTTAGGCCAACCATATATGTGGAAGCATCATTATGTTTATGAGTCTTGACCTCGTAGTTTCATTGTTACTCTAGGAGGTCATTTTATAGGGTACTAGAGGTAGTTATGATTATTATCTTGGAAAAAAAATGCCACAAAGTAATCTCTCATACCACCAAGTTTAGCCTCTTCACGATGCAGTCCGAAGGTGAACAAAAGGAAACTGTGACCATTATAGCCTCAACCAAATAACTTTTTATCTAGAAGAAGCAAGTTGAAAATATTGTAGAAGAGCACAAAGATATTCTTTCATCACATACGGGGGTGCCTCCACACTACCCAATCAAGCAAAGATATAATAGAGCCCTTCATATCTCTATTTTCCAAAATCCTTTTCAGGTGTTCTTGGGGTTCCATCCATTAGCCCCCTTTGATATATCTCTTCATGATGCATATTCACTGACAAAGTCCTCCCACACTCAGACCAATGCATCTCATGCAGCTAGATTGATTGAACAGATCCAACCCCTCCAACAATAGGTTCATGACATTCTTCAATAGAATAATGCCAAGTACAAGCAGGACAACTTATTTAACAAGGTAAGAGGCTCACCAAGGTTCTGATTAAGCAAAAGCTTCCCCATCTCCCACAAGAGATTGTTGCAATGGGGACCATTACTTCCGAAGGTGGAGGAGAGATGTAGATGGATATCGGTGGCCACCCAGCTATTCCATTGGCTCAAAATATAGTTTTCCACCTTAGAAGTTTTTCCACGGATTTTTAGGTCCTAAACTTCCGGGGTTGTTTTGAGGCCCTAAACAACATGTTTTCGACACCCGAGGGATAGCAGATGCCAACGACATCCCCTAACCCTAGCCAAGAGTTTTACTTCTCAGCTAGACCTTTCCAATGAGTTCCCCCAAACAAAGATTGTATGAAAAATTTACACCCTCAGGAAGTTGATGTATAAACTACCCCCATCGGGGCCCACAAACCTTTTTGCATTTCATATTTTGGGGTTAGGGTTTTTTCATTGATTATTTAAGTTAAAAATTCCTTTTGAGCCTCATTGTAATTCCAACTTATTATGAATGAGCATATCTGTCACATCTCTATCTTCATAGATAAGCTACCACCATTCTAGCGAGTTCAGTTTGCTTTGCACTTTACAGTTCATGTACATTTCGTTGATTAATAAAAATTGTGTATTACTGTATCTCTATATTTATTGCAATATATATATGTATTTCCTCGTTATATCTCTGCCTTCATTTCATTCTCAACATAATCTGTATCATTGAGGCAATTGCCTTAGATATTCCATGCAACTTAGCAATCTCCCTCATGTAAATTTCTGCAATATTAGTTGTTGTATGAGTCATTTTTCTATAGGAAATAAATGAGAAAATTTTTCCAATTTACCAACAACTACCATTATTGAATCATGTTTCCTTGTTGTCCTAGAAAACTTAGTGATAATATCAATGGTTACCACTTCCCATTTCTTATCTGGAATTGTTAATGGTTGTAGCAAACACATTGGGTGTATATGTTCATATTTCACTCTCTAACATTCCATGCATATGACAATGTAACCAACAGCATCCTTATTCAAACCTGGCCAAAATAATTTTCTTCTTACTACTACAATTATTTTTTGGTAACCGAGATGTCTGGCATATGGAACATTATGCATTTCCTTTAACAACAAGTCCCGATTTTCTTCGAAACTAGGAACATAAACTTTGTTGTTATGCATAAGGAATCAAACATATTTAATCTCATACCCTTTGAATTTATGGTGTACATTATCTTGTTGTAAAATCTCTTTTACCTATAGGTAATGTTGGTCTATAACAATAACATCTAAAATTATGCTCTTTAAATTTGATTGATGCATACTAATGGTTTTAGCATGCATGAGATGTACTCTTCTGCTAAGTGAATCAACAACTTTATTTTCTTGCACAACTCCAACATTATTGCACAACTAAGCTCTTTGGATATGATTATGAGATCATTTACAAGAAATGAAAAGACAATGTGATTTATGATGGTCTTTCAAGAAAATATGAAGATGAAGGGTCCATTTTTCCCTCTCCTTCATTGTACCAAATTGGCTCCAATCCGTTCACCAAGAATGGCTGCAAGATCCCAAAATTTCGAGTTTGATCCAACAATTGCAAGACAAATCTCTAGTTTCCCCAAGGTACTCTTACCACAATGATGATCTTCGCTACAAAGGTCATCTATATTTAAGTAAACAAACACAACTTAAATCCATGGTTCTTTCTGAGCTTCATGCTACACCAATAGCTGGGAACTCATGGTTTACCATAACCTGTGATAGGGTCAAACGTTCTTTTTGTTGGGATGGTATGAAATAGGACATTCACACTTTTGTGGAAGAATTTGATGTATGCCAATGAAACAAGGGAGAAACAGTCAAATCCCCAGGCACATTACAACTGCTTTCGATCCCACCCTCTATTTGGAGGGATATCTCTATGGATTTCATTGTTGGATTACCTAAATCGGGCAATAAGTCATTCATCATGGTGGCAGTTAATCGTGTTTCCAGGTATTCTCATTTCCATGCACTTCAACACCCATTCACCGCCTCCACTGTGGCTCAATTTTTCATGGGTCGTATCTTCAAGCTTCATGGTATGCCTCATTCTATTTTTTCTGACAGAGATCCCACTTTCACTAGCAATTTTTGGCAAGAAATGTTCAGGCTACAAGGCATTGCATCTCAACACTGCTTATTATTCCTAGACTGATGGTCAAACTGAAGTTGTCAACAATTGTTTGAAAATATATTTGAGGTGTTTTTCATCGAATGGAAAAATCAATGGGATCAATGGTTACCCCTAACTGAATGGTGGTACAACACTTCTTAAACCATACAACTACTCGCATGACTCCTTTTGAAGTACTATATGGACAAAATCCATCTTCATTTCTATCATACATGCCCAACGTCTCAAAGGTCTAGGCATTTGACCAAACTATTACAGTGCGAGAAGCTATTCTCTCTACCCTCAAAGAGAATTTTGTCATGGATCAGAATCGCATGAAGCAACAAGCAGATCAAGGTCGCTTAGAATGTCAATTTGCTAAATGGGACTATGTGTTTCTTCAACTGTAACCTTATAAGAAGAATTCACTCAAGGTTGACCATTGTCATGAAATGGTACCCAAATTTTATGGTCCTTATATAGTTCTCAAACGTGTGGGACATGTGGCCTATTAGTTAGCTTTTCCTAGTCATTCTAAGATCCATCCTGTTTTTCACGTCTATTGCTTAAAGAAAGTGATTGGCACTAAGTGCCAAACTCAAAACAATCTTCTCAATTTGGATGAAGAAACCTCCATCTAGTTGCAACAAAAATCAGTCTTGGACCACTGTGAGTGTCATCTCCATCATCGCACCATCAAGGAAGTATTAGTCCAGTGGAAAGATACAACTCCAGTGGATGCCACCTGGGAGCCAGCTACCATTCTGCAACAATTTCCTCATACTAACTAGTACATGCTTATCATTTGAGGCTATTGTACCAACTAAGATATTGTTCACACTAGAAGCATGAAGAGCACTTGAGTGTCCCATTGCTCCAATATCTCAAGGAGATGAGAACAAAAGGTCCAATAGCGAAAACCTATAGCCTTATCCCACCATGGACCAGTGAAGCTGCTTATATCTAGAGGGGAACATCTTCTTCTAGTTAAAGTAGTATTGGAAGCGATTCCAATCCGTTGGATGCCACTTGCATGGCTTCCAAAAGGAGTCCAAGAAAGAATAAGTTGCATATGCTACATGTTCATTTAGTCACGGGAACATGGGAAAAATGGATTTGTACTAGTATCCTGGAAAAATTAGCATTACGTAAGGCCCATGGAGGATGGCGACTTAAGAATATTTTTTTGTTCTCAAATGAATTAGTTGTTAAGAATGTGTGGCACTTAGTTCAAACATCTAGGTTATAGGTTCAAGTCATAAAGGCTAAGTACATAGCTCTAGACTCTGCAGAAGAATGGCTTAGAAATCCTATAAAAATAATCCAAAACACATCGATAATATGGAAAGCAATAAATTTAACTTTCCCATTGGTTGGAAATTGGTTACTATGGAAAGTTGGAAAAGGGGACATAGTCCAAATTGGATTGGATCCTTGAACCAAAAGTTGAGGTTTTCACAAGTTACCTCCACATATGATAAGAGAGTTAAGAAGTAAAGGTTTGTATACCTTAAGGAAGATAATAAATTGGGAGAGGACAACTCTTTGGAAACAACATTTATTAACCTAGAGGGAGATTGGATAAAGGAAGAGGATACTTTCATTTGGCAGAGATACACAAATGATTTAAAAAATAGTTTTTTCAAGACAAAAGGCGATGAATATCTACTTGTTTAATCATAAAATACCATGGATGAATATGTTCCAAAAATCGAATATAAGACTTTAGCAACTGCAGGAAGAGAGGATTTCTAGAAGTAGTCATGGAAAGTTGTATGGAAGATCAAATGCCCATCAAAATCTAAAATTTTCATGTGGTTGATATTGAACAACAAAGCCCCCTCTTGGGGCTTATTACAAAAGATAAAATTTGTGGGACCTAGTTGGTGGTGTCCATGTTAGCAAGTTGAAGAAACAAATTCTCACATTTTTGTGTCTTTCCCATTTACAAAACAAGTACGAAAATAAGTGGAAGGTATGATTGGTTTAAAAAATGTTTAGGTGGGAAATTCCATTGAGGAGGTGTTTAGGCACTGGTGCACAAATAGGGAAACTAGAAGGTTGATATCACTCTCATTAATTATTGCTTAGGGAATATTGTCTACTAGAAACTTGAAACGATTCAAACTATTTGAGGACAAAGAAACATTACCTTTGAAATGCATTGTTCAAGCTCTAAACATTTTATAGATTTTTCTCCAAATTCGAGATTGGCAATCTATACATCAATTTCAAGAAGAATATGTCAATAAAAATAAGGATACTCCATGAGCTTACTTTGATGTGCCTCTTAGGGGTTGGACAAGAAACATATCTTTGTGACTAAATACTTTGATCAATATATGTAATTATGTATGCCTACGTAAGCCACTTGGTTTGCAAGCCATTTCCATTTAAAATAAACAAGATAACTTCTTATTTTGAAAATCTATAAAAATATAAGATTTAATTGTTCTAAAATCCATTTTTAGCATTAGCGTTCTATATAATATAAAACTAAAAATTTAATAATAAAAAATTAATAAGAGTAAATTAATCATTATTCACAAATTTATTTATATATAAAATAACTTTTTTTAAATAAAAATATATTAATTTAAAAAAAAATGAACTTTGTTTATCATTTTAAAAATAAAAACATATCAATTATGAAAAATATATTAACTATACTATATGTTTCAGGTGTGCTCAAGCTTCACTCATAAACTCACATTTACCTCACATAACATAGTGAGCATTAGTAGTGCACTCCATCACCTACTATTCTACACCATGGAGGCCTATATTAATTATGAATATTATATACACATTTATCTAAATTTATTTTAATTTGAATTTTTTAAATATAAATAAATTTACATCTCAATTATTATTTTTATTTATTTAAATATTTGATAAATTTAAATTTAAAAAAAAATATGTTATTTTAATAAATAAATGTGATAATGATGACTGAAATCCATCAAATGAAATATAATTGATTGAAGAATTATTTAATGTGCTTTAATAATAAAAAATATTTAGTAAATCATCCTAATTTTAATAAATTAAAAAATAATAGTGTAATCATCCTTGCGATGCCAGAGTTGTTCTCTGGTAATGTAATAGATTTGAGACTTTCAGATTAATAGAAGTCAGCCTCTTTTCATCTCTTTGTAAAAACTGTGTTGAAACACTCGAGCATGGAGGATCCAGTCGAGGGTTGTTATGCTGTTGTAATGTAGGTTTGATTGCAGCTGTATCCTAACAGGTTATAGTCGACTGCCTTGTGATATTTTTCTCTCTTACACTGAATGGCTCAGGCATGGAGGATCCAGTCAAGTTGTTGCAGCTGCATGGTGATGTAGGTTTGATCATTGTGTTGTTGTGGCTATGTTGTTTGGACATATTTAAGTGTCTAAAACTTGAGCTTAAGAGTGATCTTGAGTCTGATTTTTTCTTCTCCAAGCTGCTTGAAGGCATGAGGTCCATAATAGCTTTGTCCACCTTTCTTACTAATTCTTCCCTCTGCTCACACTTAAACTCAATTCACTGACTGAAGTTAGTTGTGGCCCTCACTTCCCTGTACATTTCCTGTCTAGTTCTGTGTTGAACATCATTCAGATTCTAAGTTTTGTCCATTGACCTCCATCCATATAAAATAAGCATCCACCTATTTTGATGGGTACTGGGCTTACCTCTGCCGCAATCGAGACGTGACTTCTAGTGTTTGGCTCCACAGGGGATGGCATGTTCCTTGCGAGCTGCCAAGAACAAGTAGTTACAGTTGCCTTAAGCATTGGGCTATGGAGTCGAGATCAAAACATCATGCTAAAAAATACAGATCAATAAGTAAAAAATGAAAATAAACACACATGCTCGAAGGAGCTTATTTACATACAGTCCTAAACTAATTGATTTTTACAGAGTGTTAGGTGAAATCAAACTTCCACCATAGACATTAAAGTAACTTCCTAACTGGAATTCCTTTTATTCTATTAGTAATTGATAATAAATAATGCAATTGTGACAGCAGAACGGTTACATTATTCAGCTTTCCTCTTAATGATGAGGCTAGGATAAAGCTGGGTGACTTCAAAACATGAAGGAAATACAACTCCATGTATTCCTTCACAGGCTCATAGGACAAGAGACAAACTCTAGAAAATTTATAATAGATAGACTTTTCTGCTACATAGCTGCTCAGACATTGTTGGATGTCTCTGGAAAGCACAGGTGGGTGAGAGGCTGATGCAGGATGAATTCTCTCGGGCGATGGTTTCTCATTGAAAGGCTCTAGACATGAGATAAATTGCCCCTTCTATTGCTCCTCTAGTTCTTCTGGTTCTTCTTCTTGTCTCTCCCAAGGGCCAGACTCATAATCATCATAAACAGGACCCATGGGAAATATCTGCTCTTCATCATGCCCCTTAGGATGTATGATTTCCTCACAATGATTTTCCTTAACGAATAGAGGATAAGGCTCTATTGTATTCTCTTGGAAATCCTACATATCTAGCTTGGAATCTGATTCGTAGATGTCATATACAGGCTGATTGATCCTCTGGTTAGCAAACTGCGATGTGGGGCTCTGTTGCTCTTCATTTGAATAATCATCAAAGCTAGGGACAACAGGCACCTCAGGAGAAAAATGTAAGGCCTCTACAGCCATGAAATATTCACTATCATCCTCAATAGAGCTACCAAGAACATTCGCCTCAAGGACTGGAAAATCCTCTGCACTTTCTTCAGATTCCAACCTTTCTAGTTAGGCAGAGAGATATTTTACCAGTTCCATTACTTTGCCTAAAGCATATTCATATTCCTCATGGTCCTCATCCTCACAAACTTCATTAGACACAACCATATCTTGATCATGGCCTTCACATTCCTCACAACAATTATGATAGATTAGCTTAGAGGAATAATACCTTTGACAATGCTTATTAAAGGTTGCATGAAATTGTTCTAGGGAGGAGACTATAGCAGGGGGAAAGGATTGATACCACTCATAGGCATTCTCGTCCAATGAGAACATGGACATCATCATTAAAACATCCTCATGATGAATCTGTGACTGATGTATGAGTTCATGAAACTCATGGAGATGTCGAGCAGGGTTGTCCTCTTTATGTTCTCTAAATATGGGAAAATAATCACCCCATTCATCCATAGTAGGGACAACATTAGGAAAACCAAGAACAACAAAAAAATTAAAAGGATAAAACCTTTGAGTTAGGATTTTGTTCATTTCAAATCAGTGGAGTCGCCATTTGATCCTTTAACCATGGATTCGCCAAGTGAATGATATGAAGTAGGAGTGTGTCTTGCCTTTGTTCACTATCAAAGACCAGATATGATCTTTGTGTTCTCCCAAGGGCTACCAGGTGTAGCCAGAAGTAGCCACACTGAAACAGTGGAGTCGATAGGTGCAAGTGCAATCTTCAAAGGTTCTGATGTTTGATGCACCTTCAGACTCAAAAGTTCATTGTCGTTCTACCCAGGGAAAATATACAATTCATTCCTCGAAAATGGCGCTATAAATGTTAGCACTAGAAGTCACCTCTAGATTGTGGCAGAGGTAAGCCCAATACCCATCAGAATAGGTGGATGTTGGTTTTATATGGATGGAGGTCAATGGAAAAAACTCAGAATTTGAATGATGTTCAACACAGAACTCGACAAGAAATGTATAGGGAATTGAGGGCCACAACTAACTTCAGTTAGTGAATTGAGTTTAAGTGTGAGCAAAGGGAAGACTTAGTAAGAAAGGTGGACAAGGCTTCTATGGGCCTTAGGCCTTCAAGCAGCTTGGAGAAGAAAAATTCATACTCAAGATCACTCTTAAGCTCAAGTTTTAGACACTGAAATATGTCCAAACAACATAGTCACAACAACACAATGATCAAACCTACATCACCATGTAGCTGCAGCAAGTCTACTGGATCCTCCATGCCCGAGCCATTCAGTGTAAGAGGGAAAAATATCACAAGGGAGATGACTAAAACTGTTCATGACACCGCTGCAATCAAACCTACATTACAACAACATAACAACCCTCGACTGGATCCTCCATGCCCGAGTGTTTTAACACAATTTTTACAAAGAGATGAAAAGAGGTTGACTTCTATTAATCTGAGAGTCTCAAATCGATTACATTACCAAAGAAAAACTATGCCATCACAGCATTACAAGATGGGAGCTCTGCTCAACCATTTGACGACCCTAAAAAATATTAAAACTAACTCTTTATACTTAGAACAATCCCTAACTATCAAGAGAGTGATCTGATCACTACATTCAAAACTTTTCATTTGAGCAATCTTTGTCAGACTGTGCATGCATTCTTCTGTTAGACGTGAGTTCAAATCAGTATGGGTTTTGTAGGAAAATCTTCCCATAGGGGTACCACCGACTGATGGTTCTGTCCCCATGGTCGGGTCTTCCACACTTCTAATTACTGAGTGAGTCAAGGTTTCAACCACCCGACCTGTCGTCCATCAACATCTTTCAATTATTGCTCCTTATTGGGATCACAACAAGGCTAAAGGCCCAGGGGATGCTATGCACTGCTGGCGGACTTGTTAAGTTCACCCGACAATCTTGAAACCATGATGGTTTCACTCTGTAACGAAAGCATGCAATTTCGTCCTTTGGTGCAGACCTTGTGAATTTGGCACCCTTATCGGCATGCGACCTTGGGCCATGACCCAGCTCTAAACATTGAAGGGAGCTTTGGGATTTCGCATTTTGAGGTTCCTCATATCACTTGACAACAAAAACCATGAATCCCAATTTGACGAAATCGCCCTACTCATATCAATGGTCAGGCTTGCTTTGAATTTGATGGCCACGATTACCTCCTCAAAAAACCGACTCACTAACTATGCGATGGGTGCTAAAATTCCTCCTGGACCCATTTCTCATATGACCACAGGCTGTGACGTTGCTCTTAACTCTTGGGTGCTTCGTGATTTCACGTTTCACGAACTTGCATTGTGCTCCATGCTAAGATCTATGATTCGCCAAATCACGACTTCTCAGATCTCGCGTCGAGCATCCCTCTGGTTTGGATGACCCAAATTTATTTCGTGCTTCATGCTTTGTTGATTTTGCAGCCTACCCCTTCTTCAATGTGACCTCGGGCTATGACCATAGGTCCAACTTCTGAGCATTTCGGGACTTTGTTTTTCACGAAGTCGGAAGTTAGCTTACCTCCCTTCTTTCAATTCCCAATTCTTTGACTCGCCCAGATCGATGGTCCACGACCCTCTACGATTAAAGGCTCATATCAACTCGTGAGTTCACACTTCGTGAGTCCTCACAAATCTACCCTTTGAATTTTCCCCTCTATGAGTCGGCGAAATGTTGATCTGCTACCACCTGTCCTGCTGGATGGACGACTCCTGTTGATTTCGGGTTTCAAGAGTTCAGACCTTTTGATGAACAACTTTAACAACATTCTGAACTCCCAACTCCCATGCTAAATTTCCACTGTTGATTTCTCCTCATATGTTTCCGCCATCGCACATTTGAGCCCGCCTATTTGTATTTTAATCCCAAAATAAGTTGTTCTACATGTTGCGCTCAGACCCTTCTTGTGCAGGCCGTGGACCTGGATACCCTTCTTCCCTTGACAACTATATGTGATAACAGAGAGGAAATCCACGCATGGGGGCACGTGAGTGAGTAAAACAAGTGTGCATTGGATGCGTGCATGTTCGAAGTATAGTTGTGCACTGTGTGCAACTATTTCTCTAGCAGATGTGCACTATGTGCAACTGTTTCTCTGGCAGCTGTGCACTAGTGCCCAGCTGTGTAACGAACAGGTGCACATGAATGTGCACATGTGGGTGTGACAGATGCGCATTGATGCACATCTATTTCTTCGATAGTTGTGCATTGATGCACAAATGTGCGAATAACATGCACGTATATGTGCGCGTCTGTGGGGGGTGATAGTCGCGCACATGAGGCAAAGATGGGGGTTTTTGAAAAAACTTGTCTTTTTTAATTTTTTCATTTTATGAATTGTGATGGTTGATCAAGTGTTGTTTGTGTGAATGCAGGTGATCAGGTTAGAATGCCATTCCATTGGAGGGAGAGGGACTGGGTGCACCTTAGGGAGGTGGTTAGGGATGAATCGGGTGTTCGAGGACCTTTGGCAGCCTGTGGGCTATTAAAGTTCTTCGACTGCCCATTGCTACGGGCACAGGAGTACCTGTTGCAGTTTTTTATTTCTATGTGGAGCATTGAGCTACAGTGCTTCATTGTGTGGGGGGAGAAACTGACATTCTCTGTGATAGAGGATGTGTATTTCTTGACCGGGCTCCCTTTTCGGGGTCGAGCCCTACCTGTTGATCCCTAGTTTCCAGGGGAGGCACACTTGGTAGACTTGGCTTAGACGTACTGTTCGGGGAGAGACTTTATATCTGGTTGAGTTGTTTGGATTGCGGCAATGGATGCACTTATGCATCGTTGCATCGCAACGATGATCATGAAGATATAGGGATCCTTAGCTACTCAACGGATCAGTGGTGGTTAGTTGAGGGTTATGCAGAGAGCATTGGGTGAAGATCATTTTACCTGGGTCTTGATGCTGCACACCAAGATGATGGGGCAGCTCAACCGGTGTCAGGCCTTCGACTCAGGTGAGTTTTCCTTTGGGTCAGTCTTGGTGACGTGGTTCTTGGAGAGGGTGCCCATGTTGTGCCCTAGAGTTTTTTTGTCAGTGGTTGATGCACTGGAGCCACGCCTGATGCAGTGGGCATCCATTTTGGTATGACATGCAGGTGGGGAGGGTGGCCATTATTTTACAGCCTCTATGGCATGTGTGTGGCACCAGATGCCACAAATTATACTGCAGTATCCATATGGTGGGATGGACTACTGCCAAGACTGAGATATGGTTTTACCTCCAACAGAGGATTAGGAACATATAGGTATGTTGATGTGTTTTATGTTTTGTGATTTTGATAGTATAGCATATGTTTTATGTATGGATGGATGTTATCGTTTGTTTGTGGTGTGTACAGATGTGGGGCCGTGAGGCTGAGAGGTGGAGATAGTTAGAGATTCATCTTGTCAGGGGCCGGTGAGACTGCCACAAGGCAAGCCACAGGCATGAGAGAGGCATAGGAGGGACGAGGCTAGTGTGAGGCCATTCAATTATGCGAGAGCTGGTAGGAGACACAGATTTGATGACCCTAGTGAAGGACCATCGAATTTGCCTCAAGGAGAGGCTGGCGAGGTGCTTGAGGAGTTCCACCACCAATTGGAGGTGGTGCTATGGGGAGTGCTTGATGGCATGTGGACTTAGGTCCAAGACGAGAGAGTCTTGGAGCAGTGTGTGGGCCTTTCAGCAGAGTTGCGAACCTTGAGCCGCAGCGCAGCTGTGGCGGGGGCAACTATGACTGGGAAACTGCCCCTAGGACCGGGAGGACCCCCAGCTAGTGGGGCACCTCCTCCCAATAGAGGACCTTATGGTGTTGCTCTAGAGGCACAATGAGTGCTCTTTTTTGGATATTTTTGTATTTATATAGTCCTGCAAGCCCATTTTTTATAGGGTAGCGTGACACCTATTTTGTACCTATAGGGATGAGGGGGCTCACCTACCTATGGGCGATGTACATTTTGTACTTTTTTGTAAACATTGATGACACATTGATTGGTATATATATATGGATATACATTTTTGGGAGCTCTGTGATGTTCACATGTGATGATGTTTTTGATGCTTTTTATGATGTCTAATCTATATGTTGTGATAGACTTTTGATGATTTATGTATGTGTAAGGGTGTCTTGATGTGATAAATGCCAATCTAACACTAGGTTAGCCATATTATCTGCTATTTGATTGAATTGTCATGGAATATGTGTAAATGTGATTGAATCAAAATGTCGAGATAAAAGTCTAACTTGCAGGTATTTGCAGAAGAGGCAAGGATCACAAACATAGTACACATTGTTGAGTTGTAGGACAACAAGTTGGGAATCTAATAAGATGCTAAGGTGACGAATATGCCGGTGAATGGCCTCGGAAAGGAGGCCAATGATGACTATGTATTCTTCTTGGTTGTTGGTTGTTGAGCCCAAACATATGTCGTTGGAGTGGACCAGTTCATGTGAGGGGGTATAGAGGGCCCAAGTGGCCTAAGCGAGATTCTGTGTCCATTGGCTAGCTTCGTCAGTGTAACTGATGTGGTAGGCCAGTGGAGGAAACATATGTCAATAACACAAATGGTAGATCATACATAAGTCATGGAGGGGAAAAAAAAAGATTAAAAACTCTACAAATGTGTTGAAAGAAAGAAAATGCCTAGTGTAGGAGGACTACGCTCAGGCGTAATTTTTTTTTAAGTACAACCCATTGAGAGGGTAGTCTTCTGGAGAGGCCAGGATGTATACACCTTTAGTGAGGTAGTGTTGGATGATGTAGGGTTCATGCCATAATGACTCAAATTTCCCATGTCCGAGGGTATCATGAGATATATCGTAGGCAAGGACGAGGTATCCTTTGTTAAATGAGCAAAGGTTGACATGGCACTCAAAGGTGGCCTTTGACCATTTTTTAGCTGCCTCATTGTTCTGTAATGAAGACCGACTGTCTTCATCCAACGACTCTAAGTTCAGCAAGTGTTTCTCCATTGGATCAGTGTCAGGTAATAGCTCGATAGTGGTGCGCAATGTGGGAATTTCCCATTCGATGGGCAGAGTGGCTTCAACCCCATGGACACGATGAAATGGTGTAAAACCAGTGGAAGTTTTAAAAGCATCGGGGGTAGGGATAGGGTTATTGAACCAGTCTATATGCTCGGATGGAATAAAATCCTTGGTTTTGATTGCAGATATGGAGGCTTAGCGAGGAGGGTGAAAGGATTCCTGTGAGAGAAAGAGCGCTCTGTGATGGAGCGCATTCCATGGGAAATCAGGTGTAGTTAGTTCCTCAAGAATATCTTCATCGCAGTGGAACCTGCAAGAATATAGGGGATCTAGGGAAGTAACATTGGTGACTTTCATTATGTGATTGTCTTCAGGGGGTGAAGATGTAGATGGGGTATCGCAAAGATGGTGTGATGGTGTGATTGACATAAACCAGATGTTCATACACTGTGGGTTGTGAACCATGGGTGGGGGTAAGATTTCATAAGGGAAATGAACTGAAGAGTTGGGAGGATTTGGGGATAAATCCTCAGATAGTCTATCCATGAACCATGGAGGGGTAGGAAGTGCCTTAGGTTCAGGGGAGATAATGTGAAAATTATCTAGAGAGGGAGTACGGGGAATCACTTGTATCATTGGAAGTGAGCAGGTTGGAGGATGTTGAATAAGGGCTATTTGATGACACCTGTATTCAACGATCGTAGGACACTGGTATGTGAAATGATAAAGTGAATCACAGAGAGAGAAAGGAAATCTCATTCATTCGTTGAAAAAGGTCGTGACATAATGGGTGTCAGTGACTCGGTTACTTGCTGACGTGGGTGGAGAGGGGTCTTGCTGAAAGTTCTGGTGTACTTCCATGAGCGTCTGTTGAAACTAAGGTAGCACAAGGAAATGGTGGGTGTAGTGGCCATACTCTGAACAGATGGCACATGAGAATCTGGTTCGTAGCCCTTTACTACCTGTAGTAGGGGACGCAATGGAAGTACTAGGTGTGCTTGGTGAAGTGATGAGAGATGTGGTCGCTCGAGGGAGTTGGATCAAATTGTGTAACTTGGGAAGAGAGGGACATCTATTTGTGGGGTGTCCTTATTTCTCGCATAGCGCACAAGGAGGATGAACTCAGGGGGGAAGTGGAGCGGTGGGCTCTTTCTTCTTCCGTCTGCCCCCAGTTGTAGTGGTGGTGCTAGCAAGTGGGGGTGAGGGTGGTGTGGTTGGAGTTAGTACTGGAATATTCATTGGGATTCCCTTTGTTTGGGGAGGGAGGGATGGTTGAGGGACCATCGTGGGTGGGTGGAGATACCATACTAGAATGGAAAGCAACATGTTGGGAAGGGTAAGCGTTGAGGCTACCTAAAAATATTGTACGCCCGGTGGGGAGTAGAAGAAGAGGATTTGAGTAATGGCTTGGGGGATTGTCTCCCAAACCGGGATTTGTCCTTCAGGAAGGGTGAAATTGGTTGTAAGTGGTGTCATAGGGTTCTCAAGTAATGCTTGAGGTAGGATTTCTTCCACTAGTGGGACATCAAGGGTTGGAGAAGCCTCTGTGGGAGGGATGGTATCTCCAGTTTTAGTTCCATCAAAAGATACGACACACACTTGGACTGAGGGGTGGATGAGTGGTGGTGATCCATGGTATGTCCCCAACAAGGATGGGTCCTTGAAAATTTTGGGGCCCATCTCTATGAGTGGGTAGGCATTGGAATTAGTGTGGACAAGAGGTAGGATGTTATCGATGTTGGAGGAATGGTTAGGCTCGTAATGTGAAACTTGGTCGATGTTGTTGATCTTCCCGTTGTGGGAGAACATCATTGTTTGAAACATAGAAGAGGCCACAACCTTCATAGCGTACATGTAGCTACATCCAAAAAAGATGTTGTAATCGAGCGGAGCATCAATAACCTCAATGTCAATAAGAATGGTTTTTCCCCCGAGTAGAACGAGGAAATTTTGAAATATCCCTTCAAGAGAGGATGCTCATCCATCATAAGCTCTCAAAGTGATGGCGGATAGTATTAGATCAGGGGAGCCAAGTTTTTTGCATACCATTTTGGACACGATGCATGTGGATGCACCTTCATCAATGATGCATCGATGAACTGTGATGTTTTGAATTTTGACTTGTATCTGGAAAGCTACCAAAGTGGGGAGATGAGGTTCCCCACAATATAGAACAAATGTGATGAGTCTAGTATCAACAGTGTTGACTACCCCCAGGGCAGAAAGCAATGATTTTCGTTGAGCGGGACAGGTTTGAGGGACCTCCAAGACTGACATGGCTGTAGGAGATTTTGCCAAGTCATCTACCAGACTATAATTGTGTGCCACCCTAGCCTGAGGGTTGTTGAAATTTCGTCGTAATGGGATGTGAGGAATATGAAGGGATGGTTCAGTGTTAGGGTGTGGAATCATCAAAGGTTTTATGGTTGTAACTGGAACTTCTTCCAAAGTGGTGGAAGTAGATTCATAAGGTGCACTGCATTGATGATTGTGCATTTGTAGAAGAATTTCTTCTTCACTAGTGAGGAGGATATTGTGATCCATCGGATTCCCAGGGTTTTGATACTATCCCATCTGCAGTGGGGAAGGATGCATCTCCTGCTAGGTATTCATCATACCTTGGTGTGGAGTAGGGTTTTGCAACATAGTTGGGAGTGGTTGTTGCAAATACTATTGTGGGGCCCGTTGAGGGGCAGGCGGTGCTAGGGGACGTGGTGCATTCATGAAATATTTTATTCGTTTGAAGTCAGAAATTTGGGGGAAATGGTGAGTATAATGGCCATGCTCACCGCAAAGAGAACAAGTGAAGTTTGTCTGGAGGTTGTTGTTGTTACGCCCTTGGTGTTTGTTGTTATTTCCCCCTTGGGGGTTCTAGTTGCCCCCAATAGGTTGGTTTTGTTGGGGGTTGTTCCCCCCTGGTCCTGGGTTATTATTATTTTAGTTTTTTCCTTTCTTTTTAGCATTAATCGACTGATGGGTTGGATTTTCCGTATTCATTTGTTCAAAATTTTGAAATTGCTGAATGGCATAGGGTTGAACAAAGTTAACCCCAGCGTGTGGTTGTCCTTGTGGCGGAGCAATGGGTTGTGTAGGACTAGGAAATGGAAAGTACAGATTATTTTGGGATAACGACCTGTAGGGTTCATAGGAAGGTGTAGCGCTTTCACTAGTGCTTAGGGTGTAAGCTAAGGTAGAGGGGGTACCAGAACTTGGTTGAATGGTTGGGCATATCATGGGTGTCGATGTGGGTCCACTCATGGGTTGGGGGGCGAACAACATGGTATGGTTTTTGATAAGTGGGAGGAGGGTAATAAGGGGGTCCTCGATACATTGGTGGATGTTGGGGTGTACCTTACATAGGTGGTGGTTGGATGTATAGATTGTGGTGTGTTGTGGTACCAATCAATCCATTCGTTGAGTGAGACATCCCAAGTTTGTCCTGACTGAATGGTACAGGTTTTA
>JASDQU010244067.1:117537-134619 GCA_032191745.1 Picea mariana | reverse complement strand
GCCAGAGATTTGGGGAGTTGGAGCTTCCCTCAGGTTGTAGCCTGAGAAACTAGGGGTTTGGAGCCTCCTTCCAGTTGCAGCTGGAAAACAAAGGAAGTTGGTGCTTCTAATGAATGTAATTCTTCAAGACATACAAGAAAAAGCATTCCGTGGTTTTTTCCCAATTTGGGTTTCCACGTAAAACACTGGTGTACTGTGTATGTGTATGATTGTTCATTTGTTCATTGCTTATTTACTCTACAGTTATTGGATAATAATGCTTCATTGATATAGCTCTTGAATTATATGGTTAAAAGGAATTAAATTGCTCTATTACTGATTCACCCCCCTCTCAATAATCCAACAGGAGACACTTTGAATACCTCAAACACCTGATTGGAAGAAATAGAATGGCTAATTGAAGTTAGGTATCTCTTCCCACCTGAAAGGAGCTCTCAAACTAGAGTTTTAGAGGAGAGCGCTCCCTTACATCAGCCTTAGGAGCATTGGCGCTCCCCTATAAGGTGCTAGGGAGCGTTATAACAACAAATCATCCCTCTGAAGGAGCACTACAAATATTTGAAGCGCTGGCGCTCCCCTTGAGCCTACTAGGGAGCGTTATAGCACCTTGATGCCCCTTTTGAGGGAGCACTGTCTAATCTGGGGTAGTAGTTGATCTGTTGAGGAGAATAAGGGTAGGATATTTCAAGTTTGGAAGGCAATTGCATTCGAATTCCTGGTTCAATCATGATCTTAGGAGAAGATCCCTGATCTAAGGAGAGAATTCCTCAACCTACCCTAAAGATACCTCAAGAGGTTAAGCCTCTCTTAACCTATATAAGTAGGCTCTATGATGGTGGAAAGGAGGAAGAATTGCAAGCATGAAACCTATGATCTCATAGGAAACACACAATGAACTGGAGGAGAGTAATCAATGAAGCTGTTATCACCAAGGTTGTGGATCTTTCAAGCAAGGGTTAGACAAAGGGGACTTGACGAAGYTGTCGCATTCGCATTCACGATTGTAAGCTACTTCTGTCATTGTTCTCATTGAGATGACACACTTGGCTTGTTTCTTTCTAGTTTGTGTTTAATTGCACATGAACTTATCTCTGATAGATAGATCTATTTTCGAGCTAATATCAATAGAGTAGGAAGTGGTTGTACTGTTGTTTGTCTACAGGGCTCATCGAGGAGCGAAAGATTGGAGCTCAACTCAGAGCGTGTAGGGAAAAATGTCGATAAAAAGGTACTTTTGTTCTCCTTCCTCCTCATGCATTAGTTTGTATAGATTAGAAAGGTAGTCAGTTTCCACATTAAGCATCTTTTATCTTAAGAGTTAATAGTCTACCTCTCAAGAGGAGATCTACCTATCCATAGGAAGATTTTCCTTCAACAGAAACTGGCGACTCCGCTGGGGAGGAATCAAAATTTTCTTTATTTTGTTTTTTCCTCATAGACCTTTCCTTACACTCTGATTGTTTTCAGACCTTGTTCACCCCATTTATCTGATTTCATTTGTTGATTGACTCTTTACCCCATCACACTCAGCCTGATTGTCAAAATTTGATTGGAATTTTGGGTTTTTTGGACATTTCTGTGAGTTTTTGGGTAGCAACGCTCCCCTGCCTTGTTATCAGGGTGCCAATGCTCCCTTAGAGTGTTGGAAAGAGCTTTATAATGCCTATTGTCCCTTACACCAGAGCACCAGCCCCTGTTTTCACAAAATCCCTTCAAAAAAATTCCATTTTTTTAGGTTAAAACCCCTGTTTCTTACTTGCTGATCTGCTTTGTGATTTAATGATTCTTCCTTTGACCTTTGACATGCTTCCTCCTGAGAAGTAAACACCTTTTGTTCATATTTTATGCCCTTCTTCTTTATTTTTGAGTTTTTGCTGTTGAGAGATTGAAATCGATCCCCTGCTTTCTTCTCTCCTACCCGACTAAGCAGGAACTCTAGTGAAGGACATTAGAAGTCTGTAACTCTTCTCATTTGGTTCTTTAAGGTCATATAATCCAATTTCTTTCTCCTTCCATTTGTGTTTTTTATTTTCTTCCTCTTTTTTGATTGCAAAAGGGTGTGTTGTTTGTGCGAAATCTAGGTTTCTTGTCCGAATCTCCTTGATTTGAAAGGGTAGTTGGCAGGAGAAATTTTGCGTTGAATTAATTATATTTCGCATACAAATGACAAAAGTACATCGTAATGATTAGTTTACATTTCTGAAATGTTGTAGCATCATATTGGATTTGATTGAGAACAAAATTGATTGAGGGCATTCCTTATCAAGTGTTTGATAATGAAAACGACTCTTCCTCTTTCCCTTAAATAGGTATTGATTGAAAAGAAATGATTTCTTATCATATTTCATGCATATTTTTGGGAATTGATTCATCATTCCATCAGTTTCTCTTTCGTACACCCTTTGATTAAACAACAGCCATTAAAATCAACGCTTAACTAAAATTTATCATACTTTTTACATCTTTGTTAGCAAACCTACATTAGTTTAAGGTGTAGGGCTTTGGAATAGGTTGAAAGGATAAATTTCCAAAGCTATCAAACAAACTTAGTATATTGCGGTAGGGAGAGTCAAATCCAATTGTCGTATTAGTCTGCCTAGGATCCCCCCTCTCACACAGGGGTTACGCACGAGGTCACATTCGGGTGAGTTACGGAGATTATCCCTTTGTGGCCCAACTGTTTGTAGTGGTCGGATCGTATATTGGGGGTCACTGGAAGGTATACCCACAATTATGTGTGGGAGCCTTTCGGGTTGATTTCGGACTTGATATCCTTCCCATACGTTCTGATCGGACTGTCGACTGTACCCACCCAGGGGATGACTACGAGTTGGTGACCTTAGTAGCCACAATCTTTAGGGTCTCACACAAGGTGACGGTGAAGGGAAGTCTCACTATACCTGGAACAGACGTTGGTCAAACTCACTCGGGCTCCTTGGAGGGTAAATCCACAATTACTGCGTGGAATCTTCCACCAAGGCATAAGTCCGTTAAGCAGGTCGCCAACGTAACTAATCCACCCACTCTATCCGCGCCCCTTCCTTTTTTGATCTCGTGACATTGGATTTCATCACCAACTAGTGGTTTCATCATAGGAAGGTTTGTTTGATTGATTGCTTCACAGATTCATAGCGTGTGCTATTTGTTTTACTTAGTGGACATTAGGTCGAGTTAGTGTTAATGGCATCAAATCCTGGGAGTACCAATGGAGGAACCGCTTCTCCTGGGGAACCTTATACTTTTCCTTCGTTTGGAAACTTTGGTCCTCCATATGTTGCCACACTGAGTCTTCCAGGACTCACTATTGGATTACCAGTTTGGTTGTTCCCCACTCCGATGATCCCTAATCCTCCCAATGTTTCAGTTGCACCTAATACTTTGGATGTCAATACACCACCCACACATCAACCTCATGTCGACTTTTCACCTTCTTCACCCATCAAGTCTCCTTCCATTTCTCCTTCTTCGCCTAGTGAAATCTCTAAAGCAAGTATCTAGGTTGATCAGAAGAAGAAGAAACAGAAAGAGAAGAAGAAGAAGAACCCGAAAAGGCCCCCAAAAACATCAGATGTTGGCTCTAAGAAACCAGTTACTATTAATAGTATTGGGAGTGTTGATGAGGTCAACAAGATTAAAATGAAGAATCCAAAACCCAAATTCCCTTGCAGCCTTTGTAAGGGTGACCACTTTCTGAGGGATTGCCCCGGTCTTACCCAGGTCTTAGAAATGTGGTCCTCCACATCATCAGTCTCTGTCGGTCATGTAGATGATACCTCGTCAACTAGTGATATTCAAGTTGGCAAGAAGAAGAAAATTGTCAAGTTCCCTTGCATGTTATGTAAANCCCGAAAAGGCCCCCAAAACATCAGATGTTGGCTCTAAGAAACCAGTTACTATTAATAGTATTGGGAGTGTTGATGAGGTCAACAAGATTAAAATGAAGAATCCAAAACCCAAATTCCCTTGCAGCCTTTGTAAGGGTGACCACTTTCTGAGGGATTTCCCCGGTCTTACCCAGGTCTTAGAAATGTGGTCCTCCACATCATCAGTCTCTGTCGGTCATGTAGATGATACCTCGTCAACTAGTGATATTCAAGTTGGCAAGAAGAAGAAAATTGTCAAGTTCCCTTGCATGTTATGTAAAAGTAATCATTACTCTCACCTTTGTCCTCGCATGGACGAGGCTTATTTTCTTTTGGAAAAACTTCAACTTCCAAAAGGTTATCGTAAGCTTTCCTCCAACCCATCGTTGGTTGATGGACTAGTCAATCCGATTCCATCCCCGGTCAGTCCGGTTGATCAGGTGGTCAATCTAGTTTCCTCCTCGATTGAACCATGAACCCAAGTAGTTGATATAGTTCCATCATCGATCAGCCCCGCTCTTCATACAAAGAGTGACACCAAAGTGGTCGATCTTTTTTCATCCTCGATCGATCCCACTCTCCCGTTAGAGAGTGACACCAAAGCATTCAATCCATTTCCACCTGTCGACCCCATTATTCCCTTGGAGAATGAAACTCAAGTGGTCGATTAAGTTTCACCGTCGATCAATCCCATTCCTCCATTGAGGAATGCTAAAGTGAATGATCCAGTTTCTTCCTTGGTTAGTCTGACTCTTCCTCTGAAGAGTGCCAAAGTGGTTGATCTAGTTTCGCCATCGGTCTATCCCATTCCTCCATAGAGGAATGTCAAAGTAACTGATCCAGTTCCTTCCTCAGTTAGTCCCACTCTTCCTCTGAAGAGTGCTAAAGTGGTCTATCCAAGTCCACCATTGGTTGATCCAATACAATCATAAGTCGATCCTACTCTCTCTCTAGAGAGTACACCCGATACTACCCACATTTTTCTTGTTAATACAGACTCTACCGTGCTGGGGGGAATTCCTCGTTCTCCTGCAAAACCCCCTCCAAGTAATGAGACCATCCTTTTTGATTGGGGTGCACTAACTAGACCTCATCTTCCCTCTCACATTCCTTTTCATATTACAGTATAGGTTTGTGGTCAGGACGTTCCTCAAACACTGATAGATGAAGGTGCGTCCATTAGTATTTTGTCTTCTGTTGCTTGGTACACTTTGGGTTGTCCGCAACTTGCACCGGTTACACAGAATCTGTTAGCTTTTAACAAAAGAACTAGTCAACCTTTAGGGATCCTTCCTCAGTTTCCCATAACTTTGGGAGGGGAAACTGTCTTTATCAATGTCATGATAGTCCGAGATCCCTTGGATTTCGCTTTACTCCTTGGGTGGGATTATGTCTATTCCATGAAAGTTATTATATCCACTCTTTTCCATGTGATATATTTCCCTCACAATGGAAGAATTGTGACTATTGATCAACTTTCATTCATCAACCCTGACTAGATTACCTCCCTAAGCGGTTCTTATATGTAGACAGTATCACCCCCACTGCATGTCAATTATGTGGCATTGTCTCCCATGACCTTAACTTCCGACGTTTTGGATCTGGTAGTTGACATGGTGATCTCTTCGGTAGGATTATTGGAGCCTGATCTCCTTACCCCTATCATGTCCCTTGACATGTGTTCCTTCCAAAGTGATTCTCTTCCATCCAGCAAAGATCTCTTGGAAGCCATGATCGAGTTTTGTCCCTTGACATGGTATCCTTCCAGAGCGTTATCCTTTTGGAAGCCATGATCAAGAAGCAACCATGAGCATAGTTTCTCTTCTCTGTGGCAAGCTCGTTAAAAAATGAAACAGAGGCCCCGAGCATAGTTCTTTTCCTATGTCAAGCTCGTTAAACAATGAAATAGTCACCTCTATTGAACCTTCTTTTCATCCACCTTTCTCCCTTTTCTCACCTACTAGCGAAATTGGTGACGACCTCAGAGCCGGTGAATGAATCGAAGCTTGGAGGGCATGTCTCCAGCCTTTGATGATCTTTCTAGAGCTAAGCCACCAACTTTCAAGCTGGGGGCATATATGAGCATAGTCTTAGTTCATTCTCAAGCTCGAGAAAATAAGAACGCACCGAGTAGACTTTTATCTCTTTTTTGGACCCGCATGGACACACGAAAAAGTAACCCCCTTGGAGTCATCTTTAAACTCTTTTCAGACTCTCTAAATTTGAAAATATTGTCGAGTGATCTTGCTTCCTTTCATGCTCGTTAAAAGGTTCGAAAGGGCATCTTTCAAGCGATAGTTTATCTCCTTTTCGGTCTCGTCAGACTACTGTACGAAAAAGGAACTGAGAGAGTTCTCTTTTAAGTGTTTTTCCAGACTCTATAATCATGAAAACCTTCAAGTTTTCTATCTTTGGACTCGCTAAAACACTCATCAACAGGCCCATACGAGATCAAACCCTTACTTCTTCCAGTTCGTTAAACAAATAAAGAGGAACTTACCAAAGGTGAGTTATATCAAGCATGTGTTATCCTCCTCGAGCTCATTAAATCAAAAAGAGGTACTCATCTATCTGGATGGGGGAGAATTTGAAAGAAGCAAGCCAAGCAGTCTCTTGAGAACATTATCAAGTAATTCTTAGAGTTTCCCTTGAGCATGACACTTTGTCATTTGCACGCATTATAATCCATTGAACCTCTGCACTGAGCCAATCCTTTGAGTTTCTTTCACTCCTTTGGGTCACCTAATGTAAGTCACAACATCCATTGCATCATCAAGTTTTGGTCCATGTCAGGTTTCTGCTGTTGTGCCTCAGTGTTCAAGGGAAGTATCTGCCTTGAGAGTTAGCCATCACAAATATCTTGTCTCAATACCCGTGTCAGTCCATGTTCATTTGATCTACCAAATTACATCTCTATGACTGTTTCGTGTCATTGATGGGGGATACATCAAGGCCCTCCTTCGACGAGCCTATTCCTGTCAACCTCAACACATTATTCAAGAATTAGGCTTAGAAACCAGTTAGTACTTTGGGACCTGCATGCCTCAATGGCAGGCCTCCTCACATTCGACAATAGGTTTACATAATTGACCTCTGATCGGATGATTCCACGGATGTTCGACTCCATCTCATCCATTCACATTCGTTGGAATGTACTAGGGTACCTTGGGAATCATCGACATTAATGGTGATCTCCCTTGCACTTGTTAACGGTTTACCGATAATCAAGTGGTTTCTGCCATGTTTGACATCAGGACATCCATTCACATGGTTAGATTCGTACCACATTGGAATTGGTAAGAAGACCCTGGGTTGAGTGATCACTTTGATATATTCTTTGCCCAGGTTGTGAAGGAGTTTCTCTTGGACAAATGATACATACACGGTTACATAGATCCACTTTGTATTGGTCGTGGCTATGTCTTGTCATCTCGTAGATCCACTGTTTATTCTTCGTGGCTACGATCAGTCCAAGTCATCAGAGTATATATCCACATTGTATCCTCGGTGGCTATACCTTTTCATCAATACAATTATGGATCCGTAGTGTATTTTATGGCGGCCATATCTTGCAAGTCTTGATCACCCAAGCATAGGTATGCCTGCCTTGGGTTTTGAAACATGTCATAATATTTGTTGGATGTTTGTGTGCGTTCTCCGAGTCTATACCCTTGCTTGAAAGTCTACAAAGCATTTCAGTTATCAGTTCTCATATTCTAACTTCATACTTTGGGGGGCAATCTGTTACACATCAATATTACTCGATTTGATAAGTGTCGCATGTTCCTCACAACTGTCACATGTTGTTCACAAGTGTCACAAATGTCAAACAAAGCATACTGCCATGATGATGACACCAAGGAGACACTTAGAATACCTCAAACACATGATTAGAAGAAAGAGAATGGCTAACTGAAGTTAGGTATCTCTTCCCACCTAAAAGGAGCTCTCAAAATAGAGTTTTAGAGGAGAGCGCTCCCCTACATCAGCCTTAGAAGTGCTGGCGCTCCTCTATAAGGTGTTGGGGAGAATTATAACAACAAATCACCCCTCTGAAGGAGCGCTGCAAATCTTTGAAGCGCTGACGCTCCCCTTGAGCCTACTAGGGAGAATTATAGCACCCTAATGCCCCTTTTGAGGGAGTGCTGTCTAATCTAGGGCAGTAGTTGATCTGTTGAGGAGAATAAGGGCAGGATCTTTCAAGTTTGGAAGGAAGTTGCATTCGAATTCCTAGTTCAATCATGATCTTAGGAGAAGATCCATGATCTAAGGAGAGAATTCCTCAACCTACCCTAAGGATACCTCAATAGGTTAAGCCTCTCTTAACCTATATAAGTAGGCTCTATGATAGTGGAAAGGATGAATAATTGCAAGCATGAAACCTATGATCTCATAGGAAACACACAGTGAACTGGAGGAGAGTAATCAGTGAAGCTGCTATCACCCAGGTTGTGGATGTTTTGAGCAAGGGTTAGACAAAGGGGACTTGACGAAGCTGTCACATTCGCATTCATGATTGTAAGCTACTTTTGTCATTGTTCTCATTAATATGACACGCTTGACCTGTTTCTTTCTAGTTTGTGTTTAATTGTATATGAACTTATCTCTGATAGATAGATCTATTTTTGAGCTAATATCAATAGAGTAGGAAGTGGTTGTACTGTTGTTTGTCTACAGGGCTCATCGAGGAGCGAAAGATTGGAGATCAACTCGAAGCATGTAGGGACAAACATCGATAAAAAGGTACTTTTGTTCTCCTTCCTCCTCATGCATTAGTTTGTATAGATCGGAAAGGAAGTCAGTGTCCACGTTAAGCGTCTTCTGTCTTAAGATTTAAGAGTCTAGCTCTCAAGAGGAGATCTACCTGTCCGCAGGGAGATTTTCCTTAAACAGTGACAAAGACAATGACAAAGACAGATTGACAGTGACAGTGATAGAAGCAAAGACCGAGTGACAATGATAATGGCATAGTCTATGATAGCGACAACTAGTGTACATTTATATTACATGGCAGTTGGACAGGGCAAGGAAAGGTGGTTGTAGCCACCTTTCGGTTGTAGCTGAAGAACCTAGTGGGTTGTAGCATCCTCATTTTTGGAGCCAAATAATCGGGGAGTTGTAGCTTCCTTCAGGTTGGATCTTGAGAATAGGGGGTTGGAGCCTCCTTCTAGTTATAGCTGGAGAATCGAAAGTTGGTGCTTCCAATGAATTTTTTCTTTTGATAAATATATAAGAAAAAAATTATGTGGTTTTCTCCCATTTGGGTTTCCACATAAATTTAGGTGTACTATTTATCTATTGTGATGTGATGTTTTTTATGATTATACTATTGATGATATATTGAACGCTAATAATAAACTATTGAATATTGTTGAAGAAAAAACTGTGGCTAAAAGTACTATGATTTCTCATTACTGATTCACCCCCCTCTCAGTAATCCAACAATTGATATTAGAGCAGGTCCTTCAAGAAGCAGTCTAACCATTGGAAGGAGATCATGGATTACACTAGAATTGGGGTGCCACAGTTTGATGGCGAGAACTATGCATTATGGAGTAAAATAATGAAAACATATATACAAACATAGGGATTCAATGTTTTGCGAGCAATAGTAGATGGATACAAAGAACCAACCACTCCCTTGACAGATAAGGATGGAAATAAACTTGAAGACAATGATTCTAGAGCCAAAAATTCCATCTTGAATGGGTTGACTAAATCAATATACACTAAGGTTGTGAACTGTGAATCCACAAAATAAATCTAGGACATACTGAATAATATCTACGAAGGAGATGCCAAAGTTAAAGGATCCAAAATTCAAACATTCAAAGTCAATTTCGAACAATTGAATATGAAAACATTACCTCCTAATTTATACAAGTTGATGAGACAATCAATGCCATCAAGGGTCTAGGAGAAGAAATGAAGGAAACGATCATAGTTCAAAAGTGAATAAGGTCACTACATACATGATCAAGGGTCTGGAAGAAGAAATGAAGGAAGCAATAATAGTCCTAAGTGATTTCACTCAATCATTGGATTCTGAAACTTATCAGGTTCATGCTATTCAGTTCACAACCATCAAGTTCTCATCTATCCAATAATCCTATCAGAGTGTTTTCCATCGAGATGATACCTATAAACTACCCCTCTTCGGATTACTCTTTCCAAATTGATGAAGCCCAAAGGTATATCGGGTTCCCCTATATCAAATTATCATATTTCAAAAGCCTAAATTCTTAAACCTAATGGTTTCTTTCCACTTGTCACCTCCATATTCGTGTGGTCTCCATCTCAATGCAAATTGTTTATTTGACTCAACATCCATATATTTGGAGTTTGTGTGATATTATTTATCTTGGATTTTGTTCTCTGAGTTCGTAACCTTGACCAGTGATGGAACCTTGACCAGTGCAAAAAACCTTATCCAAAATTTGTTTTGTATATATGATTTGTATATATATAATTATTTTATTCCCTTTTTATTCATTTATTCTTTTTTATTTTAAATTTCCCATGTTTTTTCCAAACCTACCCATGGTTTTTGTTCTAAGACTTGTGCGATCGATGTTATGGTATGGCTTTTATTACAGATTCATAAAAAAAAATTAAGTCAATGTTTTGGACCAAACAGATTTGGTCCATCATCAGGATGATATATGAATAAAATATGATCAATAACAAAATATTTATATTGTAACACACCTAACCCCTTAATCACGTTTAGGATATTGGGATGTCGAGTTTCCTTCTCTTTCCTCAAAGAAATATTTTGGTTATTCAATTTATTGATGAGAACTTCTCTTAAAACATGGTTAATGTATTAATATTCCACTTGTTTAACCCCATATTTATGATTAAATCCCTCTATGAGACTCACTACAATGACTAGAAATATACCCTCCCTTAATTATATGGTTAGAACCAATTCACACCCCCATATCAATGGTCTAAATTGAATTAGACTCTTCACATCGGAACAACATGTTATAGGACACAAAATATCCTTTCCAATGGTTTCAATCTAATGGATCACTCTGATAGATCAACCAACTCTCGATCTCAGAGACCAAGGATTCTGATCTAATTGGTGCGTCGAATTTCTTGAAAATTATCACATGTCTCATTAATTATTGGTTAAGTGTATAGGTGGGACCCATGATGATCTATGGATGTAGATATCTCACACCCAATCACCGATATATGGTTAATATGTCCTCTTATATTGAAGTGCATCCACTCCAGTGCCATGAACCATTCTGACCATCTCACACTCCAATGGATCTGACGATCCTTGATTACCTCATCTGATGGTCATAGATTACTCGAGGTGTACAACCATGCGGTGGTTAAAGTATCTAAACCTTCCTCCCTAGGGTGTATCTTATGTGATCCAATGGTCACAATCCACTAGAACTCCCTTTGATAGATCTATGGTCTTCAAAACCTCTCATTATCAGCTCCTCATCAAAATCCTTTTCTCTAGTCCTCTGATGGTCTACCTTCTGGCAAACCTATATGTGACATCAACGGTCACAATATCACCCTATATTCCTCTGATAGATCAAAAATTTTCATTGACTTGGAGTTCCCTCCATCGGAGCCCCAATACAATCTTTCACTTGGCCAATCTGATGACCACATCCTTTGACCATTGATCCATATATGCTAACTATTGTTCCTGCGTTTATACTTTAAGGCTCTAAAGTATACTGTCAAGGCATATGAAAATATAGAGGAAGTTGAGGACAAAAAAATCAGTGATTAAAGGTGAGGGCTATAATTGGTTCCTCAACTGTCTCTGTCGAAATTCCCAGTTTTCTTGAATGCTGATATCTCTCTCAATTACTTCCCATGAACGTTCTAACTCAACCCAGTTATTTGTTTTTTGTAAGAAAGTGTTAAATAGATTTAGAGTGATGCTGGTTTGATCTAAAAGACCAGGTTCAATGTTAGGCTGCCTTGAAATTGTTACTATCATGAAGGATAAAAGTTAAGGAAGATATAATTTAGTGTTTTCGATTTTGGCTTCGTTATCTCTATTTTACAATGTAAAGAGAAAGATTTTAAAACACAAATTAATAGGATGACTAAATTAAAGGTCGTTTCTTGTATCTAAGTTAAATTTAAAGGAAATGGAACATGCATGACATGAGGGAAAACATAAAGCTACTAACAAGGTGAGGCATCAATTTAAGAGGAATCTCACGTTGTAACAAAATACTATGAAACAAGACAATATTAACGAAGCATATGATATTGAAATCTAAATATTTACAGGTCTTGTATCTGCTGATAACTGATATAGAGGAAAAATTGTAGATGATTTAAATGACAAGAATAATAATTTCCACAGTAGAGGTTGCACTAAATTGTAGCTGAGCATCAATTAGATATATGAAAGAAATATCAAAAGACAAGGCAACACATAACTCAGACGTGACAAAATCTGGAATCTTCAATCTGTATTTCTATTAATTCAGAGCTTCTTCAAAATTACTTTTGTAAAAAAAAATGTCCTCTTAGAGAAAAAAAAAAGCATCTTTTCAGTTTGCTCCCCTCCTATCTATACAAAATCATTACTACTTGATGGTTAACGATTTCCTATTTTTTAGGGGAAAAGATAGTTACAAAACTGCAACCTTAACCGTTGCATGATTAACTTTTTGTTGGTCTATCATTTCAAAAGTATAAGCTTTCAAACGTTATTTCACTGTTTAGTTGAAGTATCTCCCTCTTTTGAAGCTATACATTCAATACACTTCTCCAAAAAATGAACAAAAATTCTGGGTGGTGTCAGAAGATCTTTAGTTTCAAATAGATAAAACTTTTTTTGTATCTTTGGAAGCTGGTCTTCAAAACCTTTATCGGAAAACCTGATCACTTGTAATTTTAAATTGGGCTGTACCAACGATCTATCTTTAGGTTGGCGTTGATTTCCTTAAACTGTGAAATCTTCGCCTAAATCTCCTGCAAGCCTTCTTTGCAGTTCAACTGCTATTTCACAATGTTTATCTTCCCCAGTGGCTCAAAGAAATCATTTATTTCGATACATAACGCTTGCTTATCCAAAGAATCAAAGATTCCCTCACAGTCGTCTTTGATTTCTTTGACTATCTTGTTGTTTTCGACTATGTTCATTTCCCATGCCTTGAGAATGATGTCTCCTCTTATCTATTCTGTGACTGAAAGCTTTAGATCTTTCAACATCTCCCTGTTTCCTGAACACGCAACTACTTTCTGGAAAGTATTCCTTGCAGCTTTAGCCTCCTTTTCCAGTAAAATAATATTATTAAGGGATTTTCTTACCTCTTGAAAGTAATTCTAGATGATCTCTATTTTGGAGATCAATTCCTTTTGTTTGGCTTCTATCTTTGTATGTGCTTCTAGTGAGAGGGTATGGAAAGCCTTTAAGTCTACAACTCGGCCTTCTGTCAAATTTAACTTAGATTGTAGCTGCTTTACAAGCTCCTTTTGCTGAGTAACTTGCACCTGACTTGCTTGTATCCTCTGGTTCATTTCATCCAGGCTTGATTTGAGTGATTTAATTTCTTGTCTTTCAATAGCTATGGCCTGCTCCAACCTTTTATTCACCTCTTCTCTAATGTTTTTTTCAACATTCTTTAACCAGTCTTGCAATTGAGCTATTGTGTGGTTACTCTTCTTTATCCTTGATCTCATGTTCTCCATAGTAAAAAGGTCTGTTGTTGCTATGGCTCCCATGGAGCCTACTACCTTTGTAGAGAAATCCTCCTCTTCCAAGTTCTGGCCATCTACCAAGGCTCTATGATTCTTCACCATAACCCCCTCTCTCATAAACATCTCTTGTTTTAGGAAAACCTTCCTCTTTTTGCTGAAAAAATAATCAGAAGGAAGGATCTCATCTCTAGGGATAGGGGTGAGGTCACTAACATATATGTCTCCCATCTATGGGAACCCAAAGGTGAACTGTAAAAGGGTTAAGGAAGCTATGGGGATTCCTAGTTCTGTATATCTTGTCTCTCCCATGACCTTAGGTATATTGACATCAACAGCAGATGATGAAGGAGGAGTTGATTGACTGGACTCGGGAGGTGTTCTAGGCCTCCTCTCTACTTCCGTCTCTACATTTTTTGTCTGTAAGGCCTCTTCATTTTGTGAAGACCCTTCAGTCTCCTGAGGAAAATCTTCAAGATTGACTTTATCTCGTCCCTCTTGTCCGAAACCTAGAGGAGTATCTTCTTGTTCTTGAGGAAGGGTAATTGCTTCTCCTTGCAACACTTTGGGCAAACCGCTCCGTCTGTACTTCTGGAAGGTATGAAAACTAGCTTGCAAGTCAGACGACAGTATCTGTACCCTCTCTAATACTTCCTCATAGGTACTAGTCCCTTTGAACATGTCATCACAAGGGGAATTCTCGTGTTCATAAGCCTTCATATTACAGTGGGTCATATGTTTTCCCACTAATTGGTAAGGGTCGTGCTTCCTGTGTTCGAGGTCTACCAATTTGACCTCCTCCCGCACTGCCGCTTCAAATTTGCAGTGACCCAAGTTGAGAAGTGAAAATTTTCCAATCTGAATGGGAAAGACTGACCAAGACTTATTTTGATCCGTATTTAGATCTATCCCAATTCCACCTGTTACTATTTGATGAGCTACCTCCCTGCACACCAGTCTGTCAAGGAGGAATTTTGGGAGTGCATGTGGAGGGATTGAACATCTGAAAACTTTGATGTAGGATAAATTCTCCTCTATAAACCAGTCAACAATTGCCTTGAGGGTTCCTATGAACAACTCTGAAATGTGGGGAGGTGTACATCCATACAACATCTGATGTAGTGGTATTACCACGAAATGACAGATTTCATAGAATGAGTTCTTGGTGTTTTCTTCCCAAAGTTTAGAATCATATTCATGAATGGGTTTCAGGTAAGTCAGATTCCAACTCCAATTCATCAAAGGGAAAGGAGTTGAGAAGCATATAGAATCCATGATGTATGAAGACATATAAAAGGCTACTGGACGGACATTGGATCTTGCAGTCTGATATTCCATGACCTCCTTCACTATGTTATCGGATAAAATATTATCCCAATCAAAACTGTAACCTTTTGTTGCCTCATGCAAAAGGGGTACCCATTCTGCAGGGAAATGGGTAGGAATTTGCTTTCTGAAAAGTCTACATAACATCATCGCCACATAAACCATATACTCATTTAAAGAAGAAGTGGTGTAAACACCATGGGTTTCAGCCCTGAATTTTTCTTCATTTCTCCACTAGTCTTTAATTATGACAGGATACATTTGGTCTGACTCAAGACATTCTTTCCTTTGAAAGTCACTCACGAAATATTTGTTATAAATATACTTGGGACTAGGCAATAATTTATACATTACTTGTACATGTTCCAGTCTGAAAGAGCCAATGATGACCCCTCACCTGTCCAGAATGCTTCTCATTTGTACATCAATCTATTCTAAGGCCCAACTAATCATGTCATTATATGTCCTAAGTCGCGGCCATGTAGCTATTTTGTGGAGCTCAGACTCCACTATATCTCGAAGTTTGTTGTTGGCATCATAAGGGAAATTTTTGATTTCATAATCTAGAGTCTCGAAAATCTGCCTCTAGGATTTTATGGAATCGATGGCATGCAGTATTGTATCAAATATAACATCTCCATATAGACTCAAGATTTCTACAACTTCCTTGCTTTTCTTGGGTGCCTTCTTAGGTTCCATGATATCTGCACTAGATCAAAAACCTGTTTACAGAGAAAATATGTATAAAACTAGATAAATGTGACTTGCTACAGATGTAAAGGATAACAATGAAGTTTGAAATACAAGACCTTATTAACCTTTAATTTTGTGTTATAACGAGTGTACAGACACAGACGATGAAAATTTAATTCTTTTTAATGGAAAGATATGCCTGGAGATACGTTTTCGTGTCAAAAAATATCTTCACTTATCCATTATTAATACTGCCATATATCGGAGATTTCAAAACTGGAGTTTCAAAAATCACCGCCTTCCTCAATTCCCGAAATCCGAAAGGCAACTTGGTTATCACTAATCCTATTTTGGAAGAAAATTAACCTTAATCTTAAACCTTGTTTAGAGAGAACGCGATTTCGCATTTCAGAACTTCGGGGATCCTGTTGTCAGGGATAAGTCATAAGCAAACCCCGGATCGTGAAATTGTGATGGGATTAGTGAGGTGCTAATCACGTATTAGAGCTTTAATTAATCAAGTTTAATGATTAATTATCCTTTTAACTTTTCAAAAAAATGAGTATTGGGAGTTTGATGGTTGAGAGTTCAAAAGTGCTATAGCAGAAAGAAAAAACTGAATCGCGAAAGATTAAGGGAATGATAATTGGGTTTAGGAGCTTATTTAATTACGGATTAAAGAGCACTTTATGGAAAGCGACGGAAAAGGTAACCTTTATTTCTTCCCCTCTTTCTTAATTTTTTAATATGTTAAACAGTTTCAGGATTTCAGCACCGAGAAATTAGGATGGTTGAAGATCATACCTCGAGAAAAACCGAATCTTGAAACCCAAAAAGGAACGGAAAGATCTAATTCCCCTTTGGACTAAGGGAAGATCCATGACTTAGGAAAATATGAAGCTTTAGTTCCCAAGGGTAGAAAAATTTAAACTTTGTGTCAACATTAGGTTCCATCTATGGATCTCGTCTCATTGTGGGACGAGAAAAACATGTAGACCAAGTGTCTTCGTTGGGTAATGGAGTCAATGATTCAACTCTGTGAAACAAGTTGGGAGAAAATCCGAACAAGATTAGGGTCTCAATGTTAACTTTGAAAAATCTTCAAAAACAAAATTTCTAACCATCTTGAGCCGAGTTTTCAATAGATTTCTTCTCCTGAAACTGACCTTAAAACTGTGTAAGACAATCAAAACCAAATCATCCATCCTATCAGGTTTCATGTGATTTTGTTTGCATCAAGGTAAGTATTTGCACTATGTCCGGTAAGGATATCCTAGAAACCTATGATGAAAATCCAGACGAAAAGTAGAGAAATTACCAGAGCATCATGTGTTGGATCATGTTGTCATTGATGCCAATGGTTTGTCATTGATGCCAATGGTTTGATTACTTGGGAGATTGTTGGATCATATGTCATTGATGTAAATGGTTTGGTTTGATTGATGTCATTGGTTGATGTCAAGTAATTGATTGATATGATTCCCTTGATGAGAATGTTATA
>JASDQU010244067.1:93078-117437 GCA_032191745.1 Picea mariana | reverse complement strand
TTGTTGACTAATCCAAAACTAGGCATGTGAGACTAAAGAAAAGTTTGATGAAAATGCTAGTCTCTTGCTGTTAAAGTTAAGGAAGGTTTGAAGGAATGTGATAAGATACACCAGGTCTATTTCAGAGCTACAAATCATATTTTTATGATGAAATTGATGAGGGATTTTGGTTGCGGTACATGTTGAGTACATGGTTGAGACAAGTAGTTGAGGAGTTGGCACATACATGAGGTGTATATTTGATGATGTTGGTACATATTGTTGAGTCATTGTTGATGATTGGTTGACACAATATTGGTATATACTTGGTACATGGTTGGATGCACTTGTTTATGGTACAGGTTGATTACAGGTTGGTGCATGGTTGATGCACTTGTTTATGGCACAGGTTGGTGCATGGTTGATGCTCTTGTTTATGGTACATATTGATATTTGTTGAGGATTGTTGCCTCATCTCAGTTGATGCTGAGAATGCAAGCTGAGTCTTGCATATAGAGTTGGTGCTCTTGTAGAGTTGTACTCTATTCAGTTGTTGCTGATAAACCCCAAGGATTGTAGTCCATAATAAAAAGAAAATTGTACATACATATTGTGTTCTTTGTGTTCATTGTGGTGATGACTTGTTGATGATATATTGCTGATATATGTTGCTGATATGTGCTCACATCTAACTGGTTATAAATGACAACAATGGGTAATGAATAAATGTTGAATGCTAATTGATGATTTTTTTTGCAAGAGGGTAGTTTTGGGAAAAAGATCCCCACACTCATTCACCCCCCCCCCCTCTAAGTGTGGTAGGTGTGTCCAACATCATGTAACTCATGTATAACAGATTTTATCAGATATGAGGATATTTCTTCATTGCCAGTGAGCCTGTTCAGTACCTCGGTGAAGTTATCTGACTTCCCATATTGAATTTCCTTTCACCACTTCGTTGTTTCCAAGAATATAAATGCTGAGATGAGGGAAATCAATATAATGAATTTCCTTTCTTCATCTCTTTGAACTAGATGGGGGCAATCGATATTGAATTTCTTTTCACCATCTGTCTATATTCACTTTTTATTTTTTTGAAGTGGGGAAAATCACTGAGTATACATTACACTTGGGAAGATATCTATTTGAAAAAGAATCAAAGTCTGTCAACTCATTTAAATAGCTATGGGTTACTATTCTCATCTGCCTTCAAAAATCATAGGATTCAGAGAACTTCTTAAGGGAAACTTTTTTAACCTTTAGTCTAGGGAAATTCCTTGAGAAAAACTGATCAGTTACTCCTGTTAGGATAACTAATAGGGTCAGGATTAACCTAGACATGTTTGTGATCTATTCAAAGTCAAATAACTTAAAAACAAAGCCTACTCTCTTTCCTTGAAAGTTTGTTCGAGTGTTTTCAAGACCAGAGCGAGACCCCTCTATTTTCAGGAGCTTTATGATTAGACCTCCATGGTTGAGCAAGAAAAGGATTTACTGTAGTCAAGGGGAGTGTAAAGGGGGTTTTTAGAAAAAATGTCGTACATGTGACTGTTCTTAGATATTTTCTTAATTAGCTTTTATAACCTTTTCTTAAGTCCCCTTTTTTATTACTTCAAGAATTTCTTTGATTTAGTTTTTATATGGTTTTTTTTTTATATCGACAAGAATGAAATCATTCGTACTTTTTAGGGCTTTTATCTCGAATTTTGAAATGGGATTTCATACCTTTATTAGCTCTTATATTGTCAGCCCAAAGATTACTTGTTCATTACCTTTTTCATTGTGAGATACTTGATAGGAATACTTGCACATGTCACCTTTCAGTACCTCGAGTCCATTGTCTCGTGAGAAATTTTCCCTGCGAATAACATAACATTATAATCGTTAGGAAACGTCATGAAAATATATATATATATATATATATATATATATATATATATATATATATATTTTCGGTATCTATACAAAAAGCATGAAAACAAATCGGTATGTACAATGAGAATTTAGAAACACATTATTGCATGAAGTGTTTAAGATGTCGCCCGTTTACAGGGGCATTGAAAATGTCTCCATCTAGGTTTTCTAATAACCAGGCATTTTTTTCCTCAAAGGCCAAAATCCTGTATGGGCCAGACCAGATCAGATCGAATTTGCCATGTTTTCCAGTGTCTTCTTTCCTGGATTCCCACTTCAGGACCAAATCTCTAGGGAGGAATTCTCTATCTTTAGCTTTTTGATCGAACAAGGCCTTCATTTTATCCTGATATCTTTGTAACCTTTCATTTACTTCGGCCCTATTTTTTTGGACTTCGACCAACTGGTTTATCCTTCTGGTAATGTCATTGGGTTCTTCATTTGAATCCTGCCAGAGTTTCAATACCAGTAGAAAAAGATTTATTGGTAAAATGACATCAATTCCATATACCATCTAAAAAGGGGAAATCCCAATTGATCTTTTAGTGCTTATTATGTTGTCCCATAGAGAATATTTTAAATGGATATGCCACGCTTTCTTGTTTTCAGTCAGAACCTTTTTTATCACGGTAATCAGGCTTTTGCTGGATGATTCAACCAAACCATTACCTTGTGGATAGTAAGTTGTTGAGTGTCCTAGTACGATATTATATTTTAGGCAAAAAATTATCATGGCCATTGACTTAAATTCTTGCACATTATCAGTGACTATTTTTTAGGGACAACCAAACCTGGATAAAATATTATCTTCCAAAAAAATGATTACTACCGAATTAGTTGCATTTCTTGTGGGGATAGCTTCCACCCATTTAGTGAAATAATCAGTATCATTTAGAATCTATTTGTGCTGCGCGCTGGAGTGTGGATGAACTTCTCCAATGAAATCAAGTCCCCATTGCTGAAACGGGGCTTTAGTTTTAACTAGAATAAGGGGCAAAGTCGGGACCTTTTGTTTTTCTATGAACAACTAACAAGGGACACAATTTCGAACTTTAGTGTTCACTTCTATGAACAATTTGGGCCAGTAGTATTCGGCTCTTAAGATCTTATAAGTTGTTTCTCTCCACGGATGATGTCCTCCACACACCCCGATATGGAATTCATTTATAACCCCTTCTGTTTTAGTTTCGACTAAACACCTCAGCAGGAAACCCAAGGGGTCTTTCCAATATAATTTAGCATCTATGATACAGTATTTTACAGCATGAAGCTTTAGTGTCCTAGATTTAGACGAGGTTAACTCACTAGGACATTTAAGCATGAGTAGGTAATGGACGATGTCACGATACCAGGCTGAAGTAGAAAACTTGTCTTGAATTTTGGTTGTAGGTGCAGTGACATCAAGCTCATTTATTTCCAGAAATCCCTTGGTCTATTGTAGCTGATTTATCCCAAGTGCTTTTAAGTTTGATTCAGCAAGAAATTTGGCCAAACCCTGACCTTTGATAATTTTAGTTGGTTTGACTTCTAGGTCAAACTCCTGGATCTTAGCTAATCACCTGCCCCTTCTTCCATCGCTGTTTGGTTGCACTAGGATATCTTTAACTAAGCTAGAGGGTACATAAGCAATGAACTTTGAGTGCAACATGTAAGGTCTGAAATATTTGAGAGCTTTCACCATTGAATAGGCCTGTTTCTCCAATATATCATATTTCAACTCGGCATCTCTGAGACTTTTGCTGAAAAATGCAATAGGCCGCTCAAAACTTTCCTCGTTTTTTTGTAACAACACAACTGCGATAGTATGTTTTGAAGAAAAAGAAAAAAACAAAAACTCTTTTGTGTAATCTGGGATCGCCAAGACTGGTGCTTCACTTGTTACTTTATTGATGCGCTGAAATGATGCTTTGTATTTTCTTGTCCATTTCACTTCACTGTCCTTTTTGAGCATATCTGTTATCAATTTCACAATTTCAGCAAAGTTAGGGATGAATCTCCTCAAGAAATTTATTTTTCCTAAAAAAGACTGAATTTCTTTTACATTTCTAGGAAAAATTATTGTATCTATTGCCTCAACCCTTTTGGGATTGATTTTGATTCCATCTTTAGACACGATATGGCCCAAGAGTTTACCTTCTTGCATTACAAAATGAGATTTTTTGGGATTGAGTGACAAACCAAATTTTTGGCATTTCTCAAAGGTTTGTTTAAGGTGCATTAGATGTTCTGCATCAGATTTGGAGAACACAGTCAGGTCATCAAGATAGATAATCACGAACGTATCTCTTTCAACCATGAAAGCGATATCCATGGCTCGTTGAAAAGTTTCCCCTGCATTCATTAAACCAAAAGGCATTTTATCATACATGAAAGTACCCCAAGGGGTAGTGAAAGAAGTTTTTTCTTTATCATCCTAATGTACTGCGATCTGATTGTAACCTGAAAAACCATCAATCATAGACATTATGTTATCCCCAACTACTTTTTCTAAAATGTGATCCATATTAGGTAATGGGTAATTGTCTTTGAGTGATGACCGATTCAGGTTTCTAAAATCGACACACAATCTGATCTCACCATTTTTCTTTCTCACTGGGACTAATTTAGCTACCCACTCAGAATATCTCAGTGGAACTATGATTTTAGCATCCAGGAGTTTTTTGACCTCCTTTTCTATCACCTATAGTAAGATAGGGTTGATATGCCCGAGTTTCTACCTAAAAGGTTTGATGCCTAGTTTTAATGGAATTTTATGTTCCATGATGGTTGTGTCATAAGTTCTCAACTCGTCGTAAGACCAGGCAAAAACATCTTTGTATTTTTTAAGAAACTCAACATATTTACTTATAATTTCAGGAGACAGGTACCTAGATACTTTAACTAATCTAGGACTCTCTTTGGTACCTATATTGCAATATTCGACTTCCTCCAACTGAGGCTGTAAGGTAGTCTTCAAAGGGATGTCATCATGATTAAAGAGTCTTTCTAAGGGAATCAAGCACTTGGGTATTTTATTATTTTTTAAAACCAGCATAAGGTGATTTGCAATTTTATCTTGGAACTCCTGGGGGTCTTCCCCTTCCTGCATGATCCAAATAGGATCATTCTAGTTCTCTTGGTCAGCATGCGTTTTGGCTAACTCGTCTACTATTTCTAAAAAAATTCAGAGTTGTTCTTCATCCTCAAAGACTTGCCAATGTTGTATGTTATTGGGTATGGAAGGCATATGTCTCATTTGTATATGATATTTGAGTTTGAAAGTAGTGGGAGGTGCGAAATTCGAAGCATCTTTGGCTAAGGCATTCACCTGTTGATTTTCATCTCTCGGAATGAAGTGAATATTAACAGAAGAGAAACAAATTTCGATTAGGTCCCAAACACAATTTCGATATGACCTTAATCTAGGATTTTTGGCCTGGTATTGGTGATTGACTTGTTTCACGATTAACTCTGCATCACCAAAAACTTCCAAGTTTTTAATTTTCATTCTCCTAGCGGTCTCTAACCCTAACACTAGAGCTTCGTACACACATACGTTATTAGTGTGGTCAATGTTCCACTATATCCTATAAGAGAAAGGGATAACGAATTGGTTATCAAGTGCCACCAAAATTACTCCAGCCCCAGCTCCAAGATAAAATGAGGTACCGTAAAAAAATATTTTCCAAACGCTAGTTCTATATACATCTTGTTTTATTTGTTCTTTTTCTTTTTTATTTCCTGTACAAATTTCTTCTACACATGCATCAACATCATCATCTATGGATAATATACAATTACCTAAATCCTGATCAACAATATATATAGGATAATTATTTGGACTGAGAGGATCACTAACCATAAACACCAACCTAGTTTCCCTGTACAATCGCGTGAACTGGCCTCCGAAAACTGGAATTGTTGCATACGTCATATCAATTTGAAGAGAACCTCAAAGTTTATCACCCTAGGACCGATACAAGAGCATGCCATATTTCGTAGGTATATCTGCGACAACCACATCCATTAAAACACTTTTGGTGGGTACCTGTGCAAGATTTACGACTAAGTCTTTTATCATGACTATACACTTGACTTTCCTCGAGTCAAATGAACATAAATATCCATAATACTTGGTGATTTCTAGGCCGAGTATATCCATGATTTCTTTAGGCATCACATTGTGAGAGGCCCCAGAATCTAACATGTAGTTATGGAGCAGATGGTCAAAAACTATCAAAGTGATGTAGAAAGGGGAAACGATGTCTCTAGAAACTTTGAAGCATGGGCTGAAAATTATGTTAGGCTTATCATCTTCTAAGTTAATAACATCCGACCTAACTTTCATTTTTCGAAAAACTAATCATTTTAGCATTTTTTTTCGGTATATTGAGTTTTTGGCCAGTTCAACAAGGGGAATAGGGATTTTTATCTTATTGATTTCGTTCTCTAGATTAAAACTTCCAATGGTTTTGTCAGTTTCCATGGTTTAAGTCTCCAGCCCTTTCATTTAAGCTTTCCTTGGTTGAGGGGCCTTTGTTTCGGTAACAAGGGTGTCTAGTTTATGCATGCTTAAGGGCAATGTTTCCATTGTCTTTGTTCTAATAGACTGTATGTTAGCGGTCTTAGTCCCTTCATTTTGTTTTTCAGTGATTTTTGAAACTGCTTGGTCAGTTTCAACTCTTGATAATATCTTTTTAACTGGAGTGGTTGTGGAAACCCTGTTTCTAGGTCTTAGGTTATACTTCTGGTGGAGCTTGACCATTATACCATCCGTTATTCCTTGATAGGTCGAATCTTCTGAAACACTATTGTTCTTTTTACTCTCAGTCTTATACTCTGTAGTCAAAGACTTTTCGTAATCACATCTTGTTATATAAGGTTGTAAGAAGTCTTTGCCAAGATTGTTCATATCCTCTTCTAACTCCTCGAAATCTTCCAAGTCTTCTCCTCATATAAAGTTTTTGCTTTTAAAATGGGTTTGGATTTTTTCATCTTCATTCTTAATTTGTTTTTGGTGGTTTTTAGGATTAGCATTCTTCCTGAATTCCTTTCTAGGGTAATGTTCATTTTTAGCTTGATCAAGTTCCATTCTTGATATTTTGTTTGATAGTTCTTTGATGATTCTAGCCATATCGTCCATTTTATCTTCTGAGGATCTCCCTAATCCATAGGGTCCTCCTTGCTCCTTGTATCTCCTTATTTCTTTATTTCCAGTCTCAAATTTGGCCTTCAGTTTCCCTGATGCCATCATGTTAGATTCGATTTCCAAGGCATCATCTTTAATCTTGGTGAGATCTACTAATCTTATATCCCTTAATAATAGGGAGAAGCCAGGGTCAAAAGCTCCAGTGAAAGTCACTTTTGCTGCAAGTTGCGAGGGTTTTCCCTCGGTTAGGATCTTGTTGTACAATTTGTTGAATCGTTGGGTGAACTCAAGGACTGATTCTGATTTTTTCTTTCAAAGAGCTCCAAATTCAGCGAGTTAATAAAGATAGTCTTTCAGCTCACCCCACTATCTGATAAAAATGTTTTCAAGTTCATCATATGACGGTATAGATCCAGCTGTTAGGCCTCGAAACCAGGTTATTACTTTCCCTTCAAATGTTTTAACCAAGAGTCTGGAGTAAACATCTTCATGTTCCAATCCAAGAATGTCAGTGAATTGATTGAAAACATCTATGTGTTCAATTGTCATTAAATCACCCTCTCCTGTGAACTTGGGCAGTTTTTTCATGTAATTTTCCGATAAATCATGGAGAGGTACCGGTAGAAATAGAGGAGCATATCTTGTAGCAACCTTTGCAAATATCCGAAGAGGCGGTGCTTGGCCGCCTGCTCCTCCTCCCGGACCACCTGCGACAGCACCTCCTGCCCCACCTGCTCCAGCCACGACCATTATGGCTTTAGCGGTAAAATTTTGGGGGTTATAAGGAAGGGTTTTAAGAAGTTGGTTATCGGCAGGGATGAAACTTGAGAAAAAGGAGCTTGGGGAATGTGGACTAGTTCCTTCAGAATCACAGGGTGAAAACATAGGAGAATCAATAGAAGTTGAATCAAGATATATAGGATAATTGTTTGAGTTTTGAGAGGTGAGAAAATGAACTTCAAGAAGTGAGGGAGAATCAATCGCAAAAGGAAGTGAGGTATATATTCATTTTCTATTGGTGTGGGAAACGAGTGAGAAAGATTCTGTCTTAAAAACGGGCAGAACCAAATCTGATTCTGGGGATGTAACTTTATCAGCGGAGTACTTCCCGTAAAGGGGTGGAATACTTGATTCACCGTGTTGATCTTCAGATTCAGACTGTGTGAATTTAGGTTGATAATTTTTATTTGTCGATGAGACAGACTGCCGGAAGTGTCTTCTTGATTTTATAATTTTTTCTTGGTCGGAAAAAGGTGAAATTTGCTCATCGTTTGGATTCCTCCTGGTGTTCTTCTGGTTAAGAGCCAATTTAAACAATATGGAGTCACCAAGTGAAAGATAAAGTTATCCTTATAAGGTTTCCAAACTTTTTTCACTATCAAAGAAGGAAAGTGTCAATGTCGTTCTTCCCAGGGAAAAGCTTCGTTTCTCCATTCCCCGACAACGACACCAAAAAGATGTTGTTCCTGAGTTTATACTTTAAGGCTCTAAATTATACTGTCAAGGCATATGAAAAGATAGAGGAAGTTGAGGACAGAAAAATTAGTGATTAAAGGTGAAGGCTATAATTGGTTCCTCAACTGTCTATGTCGAAATTCCCAGTTTTCTTGAAAGCTGATATCTCTCTCAATTACTGCCCATGAACGTTCTAACATAACTCGGTTATTTGTTGTTTGTAAGATAGTGTTAAATAGATTTAGAACGATGTTGGTTTGATCCGAAAGGCCGGGTTCAATGTTAGGCTTCCTTGAAACTGGTATTGTCATAAAGGATAAAAGGTAAGGAAGATATCATTCAGTCTTTTCATTTTTGGCTTTGCTATCTCTATTTTACAATGTAAAGAGAAAGATTTTAAAACACGAATTAATAGGATGACTAAATTAAAGGCCATTTCTTGTATCTGAGTTAAGTTTAAAGGAAATGGAACATGCATGACATGAGGGAAAACATAAATCTATTAACAAGGTGAGGCATCAATTTAAGAGGAATCTCACGTTGTAATAGAAGACTATGAAACAAGACAATATTAATGAAGCATATGATATTGAAATCTAAACATTTACAGGTCTTGTATCTGCTGATAAATGATACAGAGGAAAAATTGTAGATGATTTAAATGACAAGAATAATAATTTTCACAGTAGAGGTTGCACTAAATTATAGCCGAGCATTCATCAATTAGATATATGAAAGAAATATGAAAAGATAGGGGAACACATAACTCAGACATGACAAAATCTGGAATCTTCAATATGCATTTATATTAATTCATAGCTTCTTCAAAATTACTTTTGTAAAAAAAAATGTCCTTTTAGAGAAAAAAAAAAGCCTCTTTTCAGTCTGCTCCCTCCTATCTATACAAAATCATTACTACTTGATGGTTAACGATTTCCTACTTTTTAGGGGAAAAGATAGTTACAAAACTGCAACCTTAATTGTTGCATGATTAAATTTTTGTTGGTCTATCATTTCAAAAGTATAATCTTTTGAATGATATTTAAATGTTAGTTGAAGTCTCTCCCTCTTTTGAAGCTATACATTCAATACACTTCTCCAAAAAATGAACAAAAATTCTGGGTGGTGTCGGAAGATCTTTAGTTTCAAACAGATAAAACTTTCATTGTATCTTTGGAAGCTGGTCTTCAAAACCTTTATCGACAAACCTGATCACTTGCAATTTTAAATTGGGATGTACCATCCATCTATCTGTTAGGTTGGAGTTGATTTCCTTCAACTGTGAAATCTCCGCCTGAATCTCCGACAAGCCTTCTTTGTAGTTCAACTGCTGTTTCACAATGTTTATCTACCCTAGTGGCTCAGAGCAATCATTTCTTTCGATACCTAATGCTTCCTTATCCATAGAATCAAAGATTCCCTCACATTCATCTTTGATTTCTTTGACCATTTCAGGTTTATCCCTAGGCCATCACTATGGTTCCAATGAACCTCCTTGGTTCTTCCTCTCATTCATAATTTGGCTGAGGAAAATTTATCTTGGCCTTGGATAAAGGTTTGCATATCTTGAAAACTTTCCATTTAAGATAGGGAGGTTTTCATTGGACTCAAAGCTCTCTAACTATGCAGAAAATTTCCCAAAACACTAAGGCACTCCTGCAAGATTTTATTCATATCTTTCAAGCTTTCCATTCCAAAACTTGTAGTCTCCACATGGTTACACCCATTATTGACAGTATGCCTCTAGTGAAAGTTTATGTCCTACAAGTTTTCCATTTCGAGGACTTGTAGAGCTCTCAGGGATACGCCCTACTCATGTACATCTTATTGGGTTACATAGACCTATCAATTTAATAGTGAAAGCAACCTTCACACTCCATTTTACTTAGGAATTCAACCATTTCTTCTATGCATTCACTTATATTATTTAAACCATAACACAATAAAAATGCATCTTTTTAGCATAAATCAACATATCAAGTTAAATACTTATTTTTTTAGTGAAATGTGTCAAACAAACTAATTTATTGAGAGAGGAATCCTTTCCTCCCAACCTCAGGCTATGCTTCAGAGTGACTTCCTACAACACACCACCCCTGTCCCAAGCCATGATATCACAACAGGATTGATTTATCTAATTGGAAAACCAAATGGTCTAGGAAGGTTACTATCCTTCCCTTCATCGACAACAACATAAGTTTCCCTCTTCCCACTGAGCTCATAACTTCCATAGGTTTATCAGGTCCCTTCTTAATTGGATTTCCTTTGCACAAGGGATTCCCTTTTTTTCTATATAGTCCCTCGGCAACCTCCACTTACCAATGCAAATTTCTTTCTAGTAATGATATTAAAAGATCTTTTACAAGAAAATGGTTGAGATATTAAGCATGTGTTGATTAAATAATTAGGAAGTTTAAATAAAGAGGAATAATTTATAGAAGAAACATAACATCCATATAAACATGTACAAATCTGAAATGAAGCATAAAAAAATAGCAAACCATAACACCAATGTGATAACGAAGTTCGACAATATCGTCTACGTCTTCGAGCCTTTGTCTTAGTGGGTGAGGCGTTCTTATTTCTTTTCAAAGATCAATAAGTACATCACAGCAGTGCCAAAAGGTTACAAAATTGATCTGGTCTTGTTCTACCAGATATCTATAACCCAATAGAAGAAGCGACACTCAAATCGGATGACTGGAGCTCCTAGAAATGGCCTTCAAAGGTGCATTCCTAAATAACTTCCTTGCATAAAAATGTCTTTGGATTGGAAAATATTCATCATAAACCTACTTTAATTCCCTTCCCATGGCCTCAAGAAGGACTAGTTTATATGTATATGAAGTTGGTAACCATATCCCAACTTCCTGCCAAGATCTGGCCTAAAAAAGGGCCCAATATTGGCCAAAACTCTCCAAAAATGTTGAATAAAACCACAAAATATTTTAATATAAAGTTAATTACCCACTTTTGAAGTAATAAAGCACACAACCCCCTTTTTTATGGCCCATGGTCCTATGAGCACATTCCATATGGCCTGGCGCTAGTTGTATGCATTGGCCCCCTAGTCTTTAGCCCCCCTGACCTTGACGCTTGGTCGCATGGACTGCCATATGCCCAAAAATAAATGCTCCACGTGCTAAAGGTTTTTGTAGCCCCTGAAATAAGCCCATGTTTTAGCCCCTGGTCGGCAGGCTAGCCCGACCAACTGGGCTAAACCCCTTATCCACCGTGCTAACATTGACTTGGAGTCTGGGTCACATGGGAGTGGTTGGAGGTTTTCTACCGAAACCGAGAGCCGAGACCACATTACCCATGCCATAACATAACCAGTGGACCGTGGTTGTATGTGCATGTATCATGACCGAGGGCTGGGGCCTAGCCCTAGCCCTAACCTATGCCAACCAATACAATAGTTCAAATTTAAATATAAATTTGTTCGGAAACACAGGTATTCCAACAGAGGATGAACACCTTCAGTAACCACTCACATAACCAAATCAAAGATCAACACACCAATGTTTTCAATGGTAAAACCCCTACGGGGAAACATTCATGGCCTCAACCAACGTGGCCACTTGGAGCAGTTTATTAATGCAAAAGAAAAATATTACAGTGATATTTTATAAGAGAGTTCATCACAATCGATCATCGACAAATGACACTCCATGCTCTTTAAATAGAGATAATGGACCAATTGGGTGTTAAGCCATAGATCAATGGTCATTAAGATCGAGGAGAGTATGAACCATCAGATCACTCTATGTCGGGAAGATATCGTGACCGTCAGAATTCCTAACTACAAATGCATACTAATGCATACTAAAGAAACACACTAAGAAACACACTTTTACCTAACGACACATTAGACCAAGTAGATCTTAACTAACTCCTAAGTGTTTAAATACTCTAACATCCCCCCTTAAGAACAACTTGGGATAGGATTGAAGGATTTACAATGGTGACACAATAGGAGAAGGAAGGAGGCATTAGAGCCTATCCCCACTTAATGACAAGTTCCTGAACTCCTAACATAGATCAAAATTTGGAAAACTTCGCTTTTGTAAGAGACTTTGTGAAAATGTCTGCAACTTGATCTTCTATAGGACAAAAGAGCACTTCAATAACTTGATCATGAAGAAGATTTTTGATGAAGTGCATGTGTATCTCGATGTGTTTTCTAAGATGATTTTGAACTGGGTCTTTGGCGAGCTTGATGGGACTCTAATTGTAGCACCAAAAGCTGGTCGGATGCTGCTGCTAGAATCCAAACTCTAAAAGGATCTATCGAATCCACAAGGCTTCCCAAGTTACATTTACCACTCCTTGGTACTCTTCTTCTATTGAAGAAAGTGCAATAGCCTGTTGTTTCTTACAGGCCCAAGTGACAGGTCCTAAACCAAGGCTGAAAACATAACCTGTAGTAGACTTCTGATCATCAAGGTCATTGACCCAATTTGAATCAGTGAAACAAACCAATAAAGGAGTCCCCTCTAAACTGTAATGTATCCCTAACTGAACTATACCACGGACATAGCGAAGTATCCTTTTAGTTGATTTCCAATGGATTTCATGGGGTGTTTGCATATACCAGGCAACAAGACCAACAACAAAGGAAATATCAGGACTGGTATGAGTAAATTATAAGAGGCTACCAACTAACGGACGATACAGAGTTTCATCAACTTCGGGAGAAGTACAGGTGGAAGTAATCTTGACTCCAGAATGGAAGGGAGAAGGGGCAGGCTTACAATCATCCATGTGAAAGCGACAAAGAAGGTCACGGGCATACTTAGACTGGGAAAGAAAAATTCCTTCATTGGTTTGCAAAACTTTGAGTCCAAGGAAACAGTGCAAAAAGCCTAAGTCTGTCATCTCAAATTTCTTCTTAAGGCTGGTTTTCACATGGTTTAAAATTTTTGAGTCACTACCAATAAGGATAAAGTCATCAACATAAAGTACAAGGATTATGAGATGGCTTCCTACTTTCTTGGTATAGACATTAGGATCATAATGACATCTAGAGATTCTAGTGGCAATAAGAAAGTTGTCCATTTTGGCATACCAAGCTCGAGGAGCTTGCTTGAGACCATAAAGAGATTTCTTGAGGTGACAAACAAGGCTAGATTCATTCTGGACATATCCAGGAGGTTGTTCCATGTATATTTCTTCTTGCAAATCTCCGTGCAAGAAGGAGGATTTAAAATCCATCTGATGGACCTCCCATTTATGTGAGGCAGCAAGGGAAAGAACAAGGCGGATGGAATTCATTTTGTCTACAGGGGAAAAGGTTTCATTACAGTCAATTCCTTCAACTTGGGAAAATCCTTTGGAAACTAATCGAGCCTTGTATCTTTCAACACTTCCATCTGATGCATACTTAGCTCTGTAGACCCATTTGCATATAAAATGTTTTCTTCCTTTTGGAAGAGGTACAATATCCCAAGTATTGTTTTCCATTAAAGAACGATACTCTTCATTCATTGTTGTATCCCAATATCGATGAACTGAAGCTTCTACAAATGTCTATGGAGCATGAGTTTCTAAAACTTGAGCCAAAAGAGAAGAGGCTAGCTAGAACTATGAACGTGTTCGATGCTGATCTGAAGGATCATCGACAAGATCACCAACTGGTTCTCATGTTGAACGGACTCTAGGAAGCGATAGAGTTTGTGTTGGTTAAGGTTCAAAGGACTCATTTGGAGGAGGGTGAGAAGGCAGAGGTGGATTTCCATCCTCACTGTCATCATCTGAATAAAAAACCAAATCAAAAGAAGGCACAAATGTCAAAGATGGATGGTAGGCTGAAGAAGGCACAACCACCGAATTAGGCTCGCAGGCCAAGAGATTTTCATCAAATTTAACATCTCTTCTAATAACAATTTCATTACAATGTGATTGAATAAGTCTGTAACCTTTGACATCTTAAGAATAACCAAAAAATATACACTTCTCACTTTTAGACTACAATGCTTTCCTTTTCTCATCAGGTATGTGAGCCCATGCTATACTGCCAAATACACGGAAGTGACTTACATCTCGTTTAATTTTAGTCCAAGATTCTTTCGATGTTATATGTTTAAGAGCCTTTGTGGGAGTGAGATTTACTATGTAATTTTCACAGTTGATGGCTTCCACCCAATACTTTAGACTTAATCCCTTAGATTGGATCATACAATTAGCCATTTCTTTTTATGTGCGGTTATTTCTCTCAACAACACCATTTTTTTGTGGTGTATATGGAACAATGTGTTGCATTTGGATTCCCTGTGTAATGAAGTAACTTGTAAAATTATTGTTCACATATTTTCCTCCATTATTTGTTCTTAACCTTTGAATTTGATGTTCAGATTGATTTTCTAAAAGGGCCTTGTAGGCCAAAAACATGTCAAAAACTTCATTCTTAAGTTTTAATAAGTAAACCCAAGTACGTATGGAAAAGTCATCAATGAAAGTTAAGAAATAATTGCACCCAGAAAAGGAGAAGAAAGTGGACCACACAAATCACTGTGAACAAGTTGCAAAGGACCTGAGGCGTGGCAAGAGGCACGTTTGTCAAAAATATCCCGGTGATGTTTGTTGAGAACAAAACCAACACAAACACCATCTCTACATGAAACAAGAGGAAGACCACTCACCATATGTTGATTACATAGTTTCTACAATGAGCGATAGTTTAGATGACCAAACCTCTCATGTCATAGTTTGCTCAAGTCATCGCTATGAGCAACAAAAACTGATGAAAAAGATGATGACCCAAAGTTGTCAAATTTGTACAACCTGGTAATATCATCAACAATTCCAATTGCAAGAACATGCTTAGGATCTTTTAGATCCTTGATTACAACTTGGTGAGGTGAAAACTCTATGGTTTTACCTTCACCTGAATGAGTGTTTTGATATACTGATAGAAGGTTACAAGAAAGACTTGGAATGCATAATACATCATTGAAATGACCATTTTATACTTGAACTGTTCCAGATCCTTCAACACTAAGAGATATATCATCACCAACAAATATTTTCTTGGTGTTACATTCATTTAGAGTATAAAATATGGCTCTATCCTTAGCCATATGATAAGATGCTCCAGAATCAATAAGCCACTCATCAGAAGTTATTGAAGGAGAAACCAGAAGCAAAAAGTGCATGTCCATGAGAAGAAGAAGAAGAAGTAGAATCAATATTGATGTTGTGCTTCTTCATCACTACTTCTAAAGCTGTTGTATTCTTGAAACATTTGGACTCATCATGACCATCTTTATCACAAAAGTTACAATGTCTGTTAGTATTCTTACTTTTATATTTTTCTCCTTTGTCACCATTAGGAGCTGAAGTTTTCTGAGTGGGTTTGGGACCCTTATGTTGCTTGTTGTTGTAGTGAGGATGTTTCTTCTTGGGATACTTGGGTTTATCTTTTTGCTGGGAAACTAAGGTTTTGTTGGAGATACCTGCAGTGTTGATCACTCCAAGTTGTACAAGCTTATCTTCCTCTCTAATGAAAGCATCATAAAATGACTCAAGAGTGGGTTTTTCATAAGCTTTCCCTAGAGCCTCTCTCATGGTATAAAAGGTAGATAAAAGCATAGAATATGCACTACCTAGCTTAGAAAGAATAAGATAGATGCAATGTTCTTCCTCCATTTTTATATTACATTCTTCACATAAAATTCTGAGTGTTTTAAACCTAGATAGATAGTCTCCAAGGCAAGAAAAATCACTTGAACTCAAGGTCAATACTTGATTTTCTAACTGTTTTTCTCGAATAATATTGAGTTTACCAAACATAGATTCAATTTTTTCCCAAGCTTCTTTGGGGTCATCAATTTCTTGAAGGTGGTACCTTAAATCGGGAGAGATGGAAATTCGGATTAGTCCACGTGCTTCATCACTCCTATTAGCCCATTTGGATTTCTTATCATCCTCAGTGGATTCATTTTCCTTTCCCAAGGTAATCTGATACAAGCCTTTACTTCTTAATAAATCTTCCATATGAGATTTCCATTGGAAGTAGTTGGTGTTGGTAAGGAAATCATTAATTGTATAATTCATATTAAATATGCAGATAATATGGATTTAAAAACAGGAACTAATGATTTTGATGGAAAGAGCTCGAAAAATTATGCAGTTAAAAAAAAACCGGTACTGAAAACAGACTTCAGATGTGAGAGTTATGTCCTTTAAATAAAAGGCATAAACAGTAACTAAATGACCACGTGATAGTGTAAGTTGCTTTATGAATTAACCCACTTTTAAAAAGAGAAATGGGGATCATTTTTAGAATGAAGTTACTTTATAACAGAAAAGTTGCATGTGAAATAAATAACTCTAAAATAAAATATTAAAGCTACTTATAGTGATTCACTTTTATACTTGAAGTGAAATACACTTTACAATTTTAGCATGAACTTTTTCGAAAAAAAGTAACAAAAGAGAGACTTGAACTCAAGAGATCTTACTTAATAAGACAACTTTTAACCAAATGATCTAACAAAACATATTGTAATGTTTAGAAGGAGGATTGATCATTGGGGGTGTTGTTTTTTTTGTTGAAGACGGCCTTGGAAAGCGTGCTAAAAAAAAACTCTTTTCACACAAGAAAAAATTTTCGCTTCTCGATGACAACAAGGGTTAGATCTCAATTAGCTTACCTGAAAGGTGCACCTTTTCCTATTTGTTTCTGATTTACCGATATCACACAGGGCATGGGGAAAATATCATACACAGATCTAAAAGAGTAGCAACCCGGAAATAAATAATACAAAACTAAAATAAAACCAAAATACTACTCTACAAAAATTTTAAAAATGTGTATTCAAGCTTTATACCTCTGGATCTGATTGTAATGGTTGTATCTTGGGAAAACATAAACCTTTTTGAGTGAAATGAAAAGTGTTCCTGAATGAAACATGTGCTCTGGACATAATGGAATAGTCCTCTCAGCTCATAAATGTATGAAAATGACATAAAATGGAGATGAGGAAACTCGGCTTCACGATCTCGATCTACAACAGGAGAGGGTCTTCAAACAGGCTCTGATACCATGTTCGAAAACATAGGTATTCCAACATAGGACGAACACCTTCAATAAACACTCACATAACTAGATCAAAGATCAACACACTTATGTTTTCACATGGTAAAACCCCTACGGGGAAGCATCCACAGCCCCAGCCAACGCAACCACTTGGAGCAGTTTATTAATGCAAAAAATAAATATTACAGAGAGATTTTACAAGAGAGTTTCTCATAATCGACCATCGAAAAATGACCCTCCATGCTCTTTAAATAGAGATCATGGACCAATCAGGTATTAAGCCACGGATCAATGGTCGTTAATATCTAGGAGAGTATGAACCATTGGATCACTTTATGTCAGGAACATATCGTGATCGTCGGATTTCCTAATTACAAATGCATACTAATGCATACTAAAGAAACACACTAAGAAACAAACTTTTACCTAATGAAACATTAGACCGAGTAGATCTTAACTAACTCCTAAGTGTCTAAATATCCTAACAAAATTTTTTGACTTGGTATAACAAGTACTACCATAGGCAGGTTGGTAACTCGGCCTACCCAAACCGTTATCCCATACGAGAGATCATGGAGTCGAAACTGGTAGAGTCCAACAAATTTTTTCAAATGAACTAGCTAATGCCTAGGTGCCATGTGGTAGCCCACGTCTGGGACATGTGGAACTACTCCATATGCCAGCCTACTGCCATGTGTCAAAGGAGGATTTGCCTAGCTATCACATCATATACCCTATCATATGACCATACCTTGCCATGTGTTTTCGTAGGAACGTGCCATGTGTTGGTGTATGGATGTGCTACATGTCACCACTACAAGGGTGACATGTGTCACTCCTTGATTGGTCCCCTATACCTGTCCACATCAGTGTTCGTATGCCCAGTCAGCCTGCCACATGTCACCTCCAGAAGCTTCCAACTATGCCTACCACCTTAATTCTATGGTTGTACGACCTGTACAGTTAGCTTCCACATGGCACTATACGGAATGTACAGTAAACATTGTTTTGCCTGTTTGGAAAAATGAACATATCGCTATAACTTAAGCATACGACATTTTTTTGAGCCCATTCAAGTTATGTTGGGTTCGTATCGACGAGTCCTACACACAGGTCCATTTTGAATCCATTCTGAGAACTTTACATTTTAGGTGTTTTTGAGCCCCATCAAGCTCATGAATCCAATTCTAGATAACAACTCCCCACTAAAGGACCTTTTGGTCCTGAAAAGGTTAATAACTAGTGATCAAGCTCGAGATAGGCTACCCAGCTTGTTCTCTTTCTTTGAACTCTGTCCTGTGCACCTATCTCATCAAGATCAATTGTAACACAATCATGACAACTGACAACATATTGTTAGCCATTTGTACCCTGTCACATCTTACTGAAGCAACTATCATCCATGTAGACAACATTACTAATGTTAGCATAAAAAATATGACTACAAATGAGCTGATATGTTTTTAATATTTGCATGACATAAGCTTGTCTTGAAGAAAACTGTGATTGATTTTCCATTCTACAATCATCTTCTGTTCTTGCTTAAGATCGATTACTTGACTTGAAACAATTATAGGTGTGTTGCTTGATTGAGTTGCCTTCTTTAATTGTTCCATAGTTTGGAGAGTTTTGTTTGCTTTTACATGATGAGCATGAACCACATATTCTTGACTTGCTTTGGTTAAGTGATATTGATTATTTGTATTGTAAAAGATTGTTTTATGATCATACAAGTATGGACTACCTAAGACCATTCCACATTCACTTAGTGGCACCACATCACATGTTATCTCATCCACATACTTAGATGAAATTGCAAATTTAAATGTGCACTGCTTGGTTATGTGCATTTGATGATTGTTGCTTATCCATTTAAGTGTGTAAGGCTTATGACGCATATGTATTTTTAATCCCAAATTCTTAACCAATTCCTCTGAAATTAAGTTAGATTGAGATCCATTATATATCAATGTGTCGATATTGGTGTGCCTCATGATGACCCTTATGTGAAACAAGTTACTTCTACAATCAATTCCTTCACCAATTTTACCTTTCATACCAACCAATGAGACTTTAGATTCATCACCTGAATCTGATCCCAAGTATGTGGGTCGAGTTTTCGCTGCAATTGTTTGCCTCCCTTTTATTTTCCTTGAACCACTTTGGCCTCTTCTTAGGATGAAATTGCCAACAAAGTTCCTCATCATGCCCCTCTTTCTTGCAATGCTTGCAAGAGGGATTCTCTTCTTTTATTACCACTGCATTTGACTTCTTTCCATGCCACTTCCTTTTGCTCTCTTTCCTTGAAGACGATTCCCCTGATACACCAATACCTATTTTCCCTGCTTCAATGTATGTCTCTTGAACAGAAACCTCATCAAGATTAGTTGGTCCAAACATGAATACAAAATTTCAAATATGTGAAAGCAAAACTCTTATATACTTCATAAGAGTTTCTTGGGTATGTAAAGGAATATCTAACATCAATTCCACTTTATGAAATCCATCTGTATACTCTTGCACTATTTTTCCTTTTCTTAGTTTTAAAGCTTGCCATTCAATTAACACTTTCTCTTTATAACCCAAAGGATAGAATTTCTTTCTAAGTGCATAAATAAAACTTTTTCATGATGGAAATACATTACCCACTTGCTGCGTGCCATTTTGCAACTTTCTTTGTCACCAAATGAGTGTTGTGCTTGCAAGTCTCAATGATGCCAACTTGATTTGTGTGGCCTCATCCTTGATTTGTTGCACACTGCAATAGACCTCCATCTGTCTGACCCAATTTTCAAGTCTCTCTGCATTAACTTCACCATCATACATGGGTAATTCGAATTTAACATCAATTTTTAATAAAGGCATTTCATTCTTATGTTTATGGACATGTTTCTTTGCATTGGATTTAGAACTTGAACTTGAAGATGAAGGAGAAGAAGGAGGTGAAGATGGATGTAAAGGAGGAATTTGAGGAGGATCCTCTCCTTATTCACTTTTTTCCTTTGAATAGTCACCAAGAACTGGTCTCTTTCATTCCAAGTAATCATCATACAAAACCTTCATCATGTCTGACATAGCAAAGAAAGTTTTTCGAAACTCTTTCTCATCTTGAGAAAGTCCCTCTTTCGATGTCATCCTCTCTCTTTGAGAAGTTCTCTTTCTCAATCCAATCAATTGAGTCTTTTCAACAAGATTTCATTCACCATGAAGTAGTTGTTGTGAGTGGGAAATCCCCCTACGGACTAGCACTTAGGGTTTTATCATGTATGCAGAAAATACCTAAAGATTCCTACTTTTTACAATCATCTCAGACCTAATCCCCATTATTCTTAAGCAAATACACAATTAAGAAGATCAAGTGAACATACCTTATTTCTGACATTTGATATCGATCCCTCTTCATGCTTGGTCACTCTTTGACTGCAACTCTCCTCCCAAGGCTGACCTGCATTTACAAAAGACAAACAAAGAAATCCACATGCATTTGATCTACGGATTACTGGGTTAGAGATTTAATCAACATGTACACAATAAACAATGAAAACATCATATGGTGGGATGCGAAAAGTACTTCTTTATTATTACCTTCACTAAAGAAACTTACAATGATGAAGATGGCCACTGCTCCACGAATATGGTCCTGGGCTCCTCTTTTACTGTGCACCAATTGATAACATGCTTTATTCTCTTCTTCGTTGAAATAAAAAAATGGTTGCAGAATCTTGGGCAAGGGGGAATACAAATTTGGGTAGAGTTCCTTTACTATGATTTTCCTCCTTTCAAATGGGACCCCTACCCATTCTTTTATAGGCTAGAAGGAGCTAGGTATTTAGTCAAATGACTAGCCATGCATGGTCGAAAGGTTTAGTTAACTTACCCAAAACTATGTTTTCCATCAACAACTCTCCATTTTTCATGCTTTTGTACATACACACGGGCTGTAGTGGGTCAGCTAGAGTGTACATGTGGGTTGTAGTGGAGCAGGGCACATGGGCCTTTAAAAAGGGTGTTTTTAAGAAGAGTTGTTCAATACTGGCTTGGAAAAGAAGGCATATGATATGGCTTGATGTCAAGTAAGTATGTTTGGTGCAAATTAGGGTTATAACAATAGATTTTCCCTAGTTAACATGAAAAACTCAAATCCAAACGTCAACTAGCTCTGGTACCACTTGATCCGAAAATATATTTTCCACGACAATGGTTGATTTATTAAACATGTGTTGACTAACCAATTAGGAAGATTAAAGAAAGAGGAAGAAGTTATATAAGAAACATCATAGCCATATAAACATGTGAATATCTGAAATGAATCATAAAACAACAAACCATAACACCAATGTGATAACGGAGTTCGAAAATCTCACCTATGTCTTTGGGCCTTTGTCTTAGTGGGTTGAGGATTTATTATTTTTGTTAAAAGCTCAGTAAGTACATCATAGCAGTTCCAAAAGGTTACAAAAATGATCTGGTCTCATTCTACCAGATCTCTAGAACCTAATAGAAGAAACGACACTCAAATCGGATGACCGAAGCTCCTAGAAATGGCCTGCAAAGGTACACGCCTCAATATTTTCCCTGCATAAAAATGGCTTTGGGTTTGAAAATATTCAGCATAAAACTGCTTTTAATCCCTTCACATGGCCTCAAGAAGGTTTGGTTTATATATATCTGAAGTTGGTAACCATCTCCCAACTTCTTCCCAAGATCTGGCTTAAAAAAGGGCCCAATATCCCCCAATATTGGCCAAAAATCCCCAAAAATGCTGAATAAAACCATAAAATATTTTAATATAATTTTAATTACCCACTTCTATAGTAATATAGGTCAAAACCCCCTTTTGGATGGCCCCTGGTCCTATGAGCATCCTCCATATGGCCTAGCGTTAGATGTATGCGTTTCCCCCCTGGCCTTTAGCCCACCCCCCCCGACCTCGACGCTTGGTCGCATGGACTGCCATATTCCCGAAACTCAATGCTCCATGTGCTAAAGGTTTTTGTAGCCCCTGAAATAAGCCCAATATTTAGCCCCTAGTTGGCGGGCTAGCCCAACCGACCGGGCTAAACCCCTTATCCACTGTGCTAACAATGACTTGGAGTCCAAGTCACATGGGAGTAGTTGGAGGTTTACCACTGAAATCGAGAGTTGAGACCACATTACCCACTCCATAATAGAACCAGTGGACTGTGGTTGTATGCATATGTATTGTGACTGGGGGTTGGGGTCGAGTCCCAGCCCTAACCTCCGCCAACCAATACAACAATTCAAATTTAAATATAAATTCACATATTTGGTATAACAAGTACTACTGCAGGTGGGTTGGTAACCTAACCTAACCAAACTCTTATCCTCTATGAGAGGTCACAGGGTTTAAACTGGTAGATTCCAATTTTCAAATGAACTAGCCAATGCCTGGGTGCCACATGACAACCCATGTCTGGGCCACGTGGCACCGCTCCATACGCCAACCTATTGCCACGTGTCAAATGAGTATTTTCCTAGCTATCACATCATCTACCCTATCATCTGACTATACCCTTCCACATTTCTTCATATGGACATGCCACGTGTCACCACTATGAGGGTGACATGTGTCACTCCCTGATTGGTCCCATGTACCTGTCCACATCAACATCCATATTCCTAGTCATCCTGCCACATGTCACCTCCAGAAGCTACCAACTATTCTTGTCACATTAGTTGTATGGTCGTATGACCTATACAATTAGCATCCACATGGCACTGTACAGTCAACATTGTTTTGCCTGTTTGGCAAAATGAATAGATCGTCATAACTTGAGCATATGGCATTCGTTTGAGCCCGTTCAAGTTGTATTGGGTTCATATTACCGAGGCCTACACACACGTCCGTTTTGAATCCATTATGGGAACTTTTATTTTTAGGCATTTCTGAGCCCCATGAAGCTCCTGGATCTAATTCTGTATCAAGTAAGTACCAAGATGCAACCCATTATTTCTCAAGTGTGGATCTAGGTCTTTTCTATTATAGGGTGACCATTATTCTCTTAGGAAATTTCCTATATTCTTCAATAAATGTTCCCAACAAATCTTTCTCTTAAAGAAAGCTCATGAGTCTCCTCCTCATCACTTAGTTTGACTGTGAGTCTACGACTCATCATGTTCTTTGTTGTTCCTACTGAGAACCCTTTCACATTTCCTTGGGCTCTTTCAATTCCCTGAGCACGTTCCTTCTTACCCTCTCTACCTCTGTGAACTTCATTTCTCTTCCTTTCTTCCTTCCTATCATCACATCCCTGCATATGGGTGACGTTGTCCACCTTTGGTATCTTCTTTCACACATTTCATTAGGATCCCCATGACTATTTTTAAACACAACCTCAATTTGGTGTTCCAAATTTTGAAGGGGAAATCTAATGCTGCCCTTCTTTCATGTTTTAATTAAGTCTTTGATTCTTCAAGCACCAAATCTAGTCAACAATCATAACTGCTTCAACCACCAATCTCGCTTTTCTATAACTAATCATGTCGCTCTTGGACAATTCAGGCATGTTGACATGTGATGCATTGAATTTGAAAGTGTAGGCTGGAATGTGGAGCAAGATTCTTATTTTTTTAATTGAATATTCTCCACTCCCCCTCAACAATTCAACTTCATCGATCCACCTCATCAATTTCATTTCATTGATCCACCTCATCAATCCCATCATGATATTATGGCCAATACTCAAGGCTTCACTCATCATTCAACTGGTTGGCATTTTCCAATCAAACAATAGTATATTTAAAATGTTTAAATTACATGGCATGGAAATCATTATATATAACTAATTACATACAATCGAGGGTTTGAAAATGGGGTGTTAC